>JARKHS020036502.1:81631-110245 GCA_030143305.2 Amblyomma americanum | reverse complement strand
CAGACTTGCTCAGTTACATCATCCAACCTACATTTAAGCGTGGATATCTGAATTTCTGAACGACAGATAATTTAATTGCACTGAGGGAACACTATGCTCTAACACATATCAATCAAGAGGTGTGCCGCAAGGATCGGTGCTATCCCCGCCGCTTTTTAATATTTTGGTTAGTGGCATCCCCATTTGTCCTGATATAATAGTTTTTGTGTATGCCGACGACATTGCTTTTTTCGCCTCGACCACGGGCATTCATTTCCTTTACCAGATTCTGCAGGCATATTTGGATGCTCTTGTCTGGTTTCAGGGCATTAATTTATCCCTGAATGTAGACAAATGCGGTGTTTTTATTTCCTCCAGACATGCCTTTGCACATTTCATTAGTCCATCGCTCTAACCAGACTCCACAAGTCGAATCAGTAAAATATCTAGGTGTTACTTATCACCCTGCATTAGATTGGAACCTTCATATAAAGAGCAATGTGTTTAAAGGGGAACGCGCTCTAGGCCGGCTGGCAAGAATCGCGAATAAAAAGTTTGGGATGCGTCGCGACGCATTATTGTTACTATACAAAGCCTGCGTAAGACCTATACTTGAATTTGGCTGCATTCTGTTCTCTGGTAGCGCAAACTACAAGATTTAACCCTTAATCTTACTAGAAAGGCGCGCTCTACGTCTCTGTCTTGGCCTCCCAAAATCAGTTTCAAACGCCTGCTTTATCTGGAAGTCCGTATCCCTGATCTAA
Source organism: Amblyomma americanum (assembly GCA_030143305.2). Lineage (NCBI taxonomy): Eukaryota > Metazoa > Arthropoda > Arachnida > Ixodida > Ixodidae > Amblyomma > Amblyomma americanum. Next base: position 109,502 of record JARKHS020036502.1, on the reverse strand, counting down.
ATTTCCGCTTTCAAATACTCACGGTCCCAACCTTCTTCAGGACGATGGACCCGGTAACTAAAGTCAGCACTCCTATTTTTGTCTCAGTCGGCCTTATTTTTTCTCATCATTGGCCACGGTATCAAATGCCACATATTATGTTAGCACAGAATTTTTTAACACCTATTGGTGTTGATCTCAGTTCTTTGCAGTGGGTTGATGACATGCCGCCAGCAGTGGAATTCTATTTTGACCACATCTTCCCATCTCATGCGAAACACATGCCCGCAAACATTTTAAACGGCCATCTCTCTGATCACATTGAGGAATACACCCATCATATGGTGCTTTCTACCGACGCCTCCGTCAACTGTCAAAAAGCCGCAGTTGGCATCTTTTCACGGGATTTGGCATCGAGCTATTCTGTCCACATCCCAGATTATATTCTTATATTCTTTGCGGAATTTTTGGCTCTTGGAATGGCCCTGTACAAAATTCCATGTCATGTGTATCACGTTATTGTCCTCGCTGATTGTTTTTGAGTTTTAGTCTCCCTTGAAACTTGACAAAAAGATATTTGAGACGTTTTCTGCGATTTTTTGTCCCCTGCACTTTGAAGTAGGTCCGTTTTGTCTTGGTCCCTGATCATGCAGGTATTCATTCAAATGAGGTGGCTGATTACTTAGCAAGGCCGGCTCTTCACGGGTCAGTGACACATCCTGTCCCGAATATCAGCCTGCTGGCGATTTCCAGGTTTAAGCGGTTCCAACACATATCAGCCAGGTTACGTGATCCCTTACAAAATACCACTGATTATCAGCACTCACCATATAAATGGAGCGTCCGTTCGTGTAAAACCAGGCTCTGTGAGGTAGCAATGACGCGGTCGCAGTGAAGGATCCCCAGTATGAATTTATGTCTATGCAGATGCGGGTTGCACAGACAAACCTATGTGACGCATGCGGGGAGGTTGAATCTGTAGACCATATTTTCCTCCACTGTCCAAAGTTCGCACTTCACAGAAAGATTTACCTAGAGGTCCCTCTCTCCAGGTTAGGGCTCCCGTTATCTCTGGCATTGTTATTATCGTTTGGTGCATGCGCCAAAGAATTTGCTCTGAGTTCAATTTGTGGGATTCTTCATGACTACATAATTGTAACTGGTAGCTTGATTTGCTAATTCTTTATTATTCTTCGAGCTCTTCTTTGTTCATCAAAATACTTTCTGCTAATTAACTTTAAATATTCTACTGTCATTTTTATTGATACATTTTTCAAAATTCACTCTTGGTGCTGAAATTTTGTCGTAATCTCCTATGGATATTTCTTTGTTTATGCCACTACACCTTGGCCAATCCACCATTTAGGGCATATGCCGTGTATACTAAGGTAAAGAAGAAGTTCGTTCATGGCTCCTGGTGCTTCATCACCGCATGCCTGCTTCGTTTCCTGGTGGTGCCGGGCGTTTCTTTTGGTGAGGCCGTTCCACGGTCGCGGGGTTCTGGCCAGGGTTCAAGATAGCTGTGCTGACTCGGGTAATGAAGGTTATCGGCGCGCTGTGTATAGGCATGTCTTTCATCTTCCTGGGAGGAGGCTCGGCCGCCTGGTTCGCCAGCCTGCCGGCCGAAAGCTAGCCTTTGAATTCATTTTTAAAAATGGTGTCAATTCAATTCCCGTGGCGCTTGTACCGATTGGAGATGAAATTCCGAATCCGAAAACAATACAGGATCAATTAAAAAGTCTAAATAGCCAACATCTCGACATCTCTGAAGTGCGACCTTTTGGGAGGCGTGGCATTGTTTGTAAGTCGGCAAACATTTAGTGTGTGTCGGATCTGCTCCAGTGTAATACCTTCACTTCTCTGCCGGTTAAAGCTTTCATTCCTGAGCAGCTTGCGCGCACTGATGGCATTGTACATGGAGTGGACCCGATTCAAGAAATTTTGGAGGAGTTCCAGGATCCCGGGGCGGGAATTATTGCTTTATACCGCTGCTCTCGCGAGGTGCATGGTGTGCGTGTTGCAACGGAGTCAGTCATAACAACATTTGCTGTCCGCGCATGCCCCTCAGGGTTGAAAATTTGGCCAATTGCGTACCGCGTGGACCCGCTGCATCCCAACCCCTGCAATGTGCCATCTGTTGGAGATTCGTACATAGCGGTAGAGCCTGCAAGTCGGCGACCAGATGCCGGGTGTGTAATGAAGGTCACTCTTCCGACAGCTGCACCACTGAAGAACCAAGCTGTTGTCTATGCCATAACAGTCACAGCGACGATGATGCCACTTGTAAAAGTCGGTCACGGGAGCAGAGTTTATTGGAATTAATTGAGCAGAATCGCTGCTCACGGGAAGACGTTTATGCACTCCTTAACCGCAAAAAAATATTCATATGCCAGCCTTGTGCGTTCCTCTACAACTGACCTCGAGGCCACATTGTCTGCCTAAATAGTGTCAACCATCGAAAAGGCACTCTCAGTTCTTGTCGAGCGCATGCTCAGCAGCTTCAAGTAGGCGTTGTCTCATATTGTCACAAATCAGGCTATTTCTCAACTTCAGCTTGTATTTCCACCAGCATCAACATCACAGCAAGCCTGTGCTCAAAGTTTTGTTGCCACGTCATCACTCACGGTGCCGTCTCACGTGCCGCCTCCCGACAGCGTCCCTTTAAGTCTTTCGCGCAATACTATTTGCACTAATGATGTAGAAATAGCTTGTCCTACGCAGAAGCGCCGTGCTTCAAACTCTCGTTCTAAGTCCTTTGTTCCACAGCTCAAGACAAAAAAGGGCCTTCTAGAGTGCCTTCCAAGTCAGATATTCTACAAGAGGCTGTTTCAGCCCCTATTCTAGAATAGGCATCAAGGCGGGTGTAAAGGTTCTCCAAAGGAATTGCCGCTCTATTGCATTTTTTCTCCCAGATTTAAAAATTCTTTCTTCTCATAACCCAGATATTGTGCTCTTGCAAAAAACTTGGCTGTCCCCTGTTAAGTCATTTTCTTTAAACATGTTACGTGTTTTCCGTGCGGACCGCATGAATGTTAGGGGCGGCGGGTTGGTGACCCTGATTTCGTCAAAATTGTGTCACAGGGCATTAATAACTAAAGATGTAATGGATTCTGATTGCGAGCTTCTAGCTATACATCTCACTTTGCCGCACTGCTCTACTGTCACAGTCGCAAACGTATATTTTCCAAATGGAGTATGCGTAGCAGATAACCTAGGCAGCTTACGTGCAAACTCTAGCAGGCTTATAATAAACTGCACATCTCCAACCAAAATTTTAACTTTAACCCAACGTTTCGAAGCCGACTCGGCTCCTTCATCAGGGGTGACAGGGCAGTAGCTAGCGTCTTTTAAGTATGGGGGGAGGGGGGTGGTGAAAAGAACGACAGCTGTGTCGCGAAAGGCGCGGGGGAGGGGGGTTTAGGCTGTTAGTCACGCTGGCGCACTGCAGAGAGGTGCTTAATGGCGACATTTTTTTTTCGTTGTGTTGAAGAGCGAAGTCCCTGGGCAAATACTGGGGGCAGGTTTCCTTTTGTGCGGTTGATATTGTTCGGGGTGGTTAGGATAAGCCAGGATTCTAGAAGGAGCCTCTTGTGGTAATTTGTTTCTGTTCTGAGGATGCGGGTTTCTTCAAAGTTGATTCTATGGTCGGAGTCCTCGGAATGTTCGGCTACTGGATTGCGCTCTTTTGCAAATTTGCGGACGTCGTTCTTATGTTGCCGAATTCTTTCTTTGAAATTTTTGGTTTCGCCGATGTAGCCTGCGTCGCAGTCAGCGCATGGAATTTGGTAGACAATGCCTTGGGCTCTTTCTCTCGGCGGCCGGTCTTTGGGAACAGGTAGGCAAAGCGCAACAGTGTTTGTGGGCTTGTGCGCAGCCTGGAGACCCAATTTTTTCAGGACTCGGACTCAGATTCGGACTTCAAAAGATTCGGACTTAAAAGACGCTAGCTACTGCCCTCAGTCACCCTTGATGAAGGAGCCGAGTCGGCTTCGAAACGTTGGGTTAAAGTTAAAATTTTGGTTGGAGATGTGCAGTTTATTATAAGTCTTTAAACCCAACCAGTCAGGCGAATCTGTCAAAATGTTTAGTTTTGAAACTCTAGCACGGTAATCATTGCTGGGGACTTCAACTCACATCACGTCGTCTGGGGTCCCTATACTGATTCGCATGTACATATGATATGGGCATGGATGTCAGCAAATGATGTGCGGTGTTGCAATTCTCAGGCCAAAACCTTCATCCGCAGACACTCGCGCTCAGTTCTCGATTTGTCCTTGGCAGCAAGAGGAGTTGGTATAGGGGCACGGTCGACAATTGACTGGCACACCTAGTGACTACCTGACAGTTACTTCCTTCATAATTGTGAGCCTCCTCCGAGATCATATTTCTGCCCGAAAATTAGTTAATCTTGCTGCCTACAAACCATCTTTGCGCGCCTCCCTTACATCTGACCCTTGTTCATGTAGGACCGACAGGGCTCAACGAGCTTTTTCTTGAGATTTGAAGGCTACGGAGAGCTCCCAGTTCACTGTGCGTTCTGCTGTTTGCAATAAATCACCATTTTCATGGTGGAATTACGCGTTTGAGATAGCTTTCCGTCGTAGGAAAGCAGCGTAGAGGACCCTTTCGCATAATCAGTGCCCGGCAAATTGGATCAACTACAAATTCTTCTGGGCCTCGCTTAAACGAACCAAAGCAAAGGCAAAGAATGACTACAATCAAAATTTGAACACATAATTGGCAAACAAAAAAGGAAGGCATTGTATCGTTTTATGGAACGGAATGTGAACTCCTCAGCCATGCATTTAACCAGCTTGGTGGTGGTCTGTCCACATGAGGCGCAACATGAGTTAGAGCGAATTGGTCAAGGGCTTGCTTCACATTTTCAGGAGCAGCGTACCCCTGCTCAGGCTATGTTGTGGTTGACAATCAGAGTTAACTGCAGTTTCTTTAATTCAATCCTCAGCTCCTGGTTGGGATGGTGTCACGGTCGGTACGTTGAAAATCTTAACGCAAAAGTTCACTCAGGACCTCCTCGATCTGGTCAATACTTCATTGGAAACTTCGTGGTTGCCGCACTCATGGAAAGTGGCGAAAATAATATTGCTCCTAAAAGATTCAAAGAGAGGCTCCCATATTGATAACATCCGGCCGATAGCTCGAACATCCAATTTGGTAAAGCTCGTAGAAATAATTGTGCACAGCCGCCTATCCGCGCATGTTTCAGTAGTGAACGCATTGAGCTCTGCCCAGATAGGCTTTCACCGCGCATGCTCCATTTGGTCTGCCCATGATGATTTAGGAAGCAGGGTCCACCATGCTATGCGCAAGAAAGAAGTATCAGCATTAGTAACTCTTGACATTGCTAAAGCGTAAGACAGTGTTGAATATACGATCCTTCTCTCTAAATTCACATTATTACACCCGCCGTACTACATTTATGCATGAATCCGAGAATTTTTAACAGGACGGAAGTTCTTTTGCTCTGACGGTTCCTTCACCTCAGACACCTATGCCCAAACCAGTGGCCTGTCACAAGGTTCTGTATTTTCGCCCCTTCTATTCAATCTGCTGATGTGTGGCATTCCAGTACACCCTGATGTTACAGTATATGTTATGCAGACGCCATAGCCTACTTCGCTTCTGCAGCAGACATTCATGCTCTATATCGTTCTCTCCAGGATTACCTCAATGCGCTCGACGTTTGGCTGGATACATTAAATTTGGTATTAAATGTGCACAAAAGCAGCGTGCTGGTTTTTAAAATCAACATGCCTCTATATATATTCGCTACACTATCGCTCGGACAGCATACCTCAGGTGGAATCGTTGAGATATCCAGGCGTCATATATTTGGCCAGTATGAATTAACGGTCCCACATCAAGACTAACATTCAGAATGGTGAGCGTGCACTAGGTAGGCTACGACGAATAAGTAATAGGAAATTTGGCATGCACTGGGACACGCTTGTACTTCTCTACAAAGTCTATGTGAGAGCCATTTTGGAATTTGGCTGCATACTTTTTTCTTGCTCCACTAAATATAAGCTTCATCCGTCGCTACTGTTAGAAAGGCGCGCACTGCGCCTCTGCCTAGGTCTCCCTCAATCAGTTTCCACCGCAGCTCTGTACCTGGAGGCTCGTATTCCCGGCCTTAACTCCTGTTTTCACCTTTCAACTGTCAGGACTTTTTTGCGGGCATTTGAGTCGTCTCCTGGTGTGGCTACACCTATTTTTGTCTGGCACCCAGCCCTTTTTCTCACTCCTCATTGGCCAAGGTTCCGCCTCCCTCAAGTTGTTTTCACCCAGAACTTTCTGTCCAACATTGGTGTGGGTCTCAATTTTGTAGGCAGAGTTGGTTGGACAGCGTCACCTGTAGATATTGCTTTTCATTATATTTTCTTACCTAATGCGAAGCATTTGCCTGCCAGGATATTAACATGAATCCTCTCTGATCACCTTGCCCATTACCCGGAACATACCGTAATTGCTAGAGATGCGCCTGGGGCGGCCGGAAGGCAGGGGTTGGTATTTTTCAGTCTCTCTCGTGGAGATTTTCGGTTAGAGTCCCGGATTACACAACCATATTTCTAGCAGTGGTTATGGCTCTTGGGCTGGCCGCTTTGAAAATTCTCACAACTGTTTCTCAGGTGATATTCCTCTGAGATTGTCTCTCTGTTTTGTTGGCCCTGGAGTCCTCACGAAACGCTTTTTTGAGACGCTCATTAAAATCTATTCCTTGATGGGTGAATGAGGTGCGCTTGTTTTAGATACCAGGCCACTGCGGTATTTTACAAAATGAAGCAGCAGACTTTTTGGCAAAATCAACCCTAAATGCACCTTTTGCCTGTAGCGTCCCTAATCTTGTCCTTTTCGGTATGAATGGATTTCAGCGTTTTCAGTTTATAACCGCCACGTGCAACAATCTCTTCCTATTTACTGTTGAGTACCAACATCTCATGTACGCATGGAAGCTCGTGCGTGTAAAACCCGGCAGTGTGTGGTAGCGATGACGCTCATGCGGTCCAAGATTCCCCGTTTAAATCTTATGTAGATGCGGGTTCAGTCCCACAAACCTTTGTGCGGCTTGTGGTGAAGTCGAGACATTGGAGTATTTCCTACTCTCTTGCCGTAGCTTTGCAAATCAGAGGAGAGCACACCTAGAAATTACCATTACAAAGTTGGGTCTCTCATTGTCGGTTCCCCTCCTCCTCTCTTTGGGCACGAGCGCCAGGTGTTTTGCATTGCATCAAGTTTGCGAATACCTCCACAATTATTTAACAGCTACCGGCAGATTCTTTTGCAAAGTGTTTACAAAATATCCGCATTTATAAGAGCATTTGGGTATTTTCATATGTTTAAATATTTAATTCTCAGATATTCTCTCCCGATATTTTGTTTCTTCCTTTTCTTTTAAATCACTGAAATTTCACCTAAGGCACGATGACTAGCTTGACACCAGTTTACCCTATTCTATGAGGTCTCCCCACTGAACCCTGGCCAATCCCTCTTCGCGGGGTATCTGCCATGTCACCAAGGCAACAACAACACGAGGTGCGATCGGCGGCGGCAATAGCACAGTACTCCCGTGAAGCTGAGAAGCTGAAATGGTCGCACCGCAGCACGTGAGAATGCCGCTAGCCACAATATTCATTTGTTTTTTTATTTACCGTCTCTCCAACGCCACCATCAAGGTCAAGCTGCACACCAACTCAGTGAGCCAGTTAGTCTTCGTGAAGCAGAGCTTTGGCACCAAAACGATAACCATAGAGTCTCTACCTGAGCGAGCGGGCACTGTCATTCCGGCCATTCCGAACGCACCAAATGGCGCGTTATCAGGATGAGTTTCATGAAAACGGGAAGTTGACGGCGGAAGCCTAACCATCCATTCTTGGGGCTGTGATTCAGACGCAGTTCGTGGTGGCGATGCAATCGCCGTCGCCAATTCTGCCCGTGGTGACTTCGCCCGAAGGGTCAATCCCCGCGTCATCTTTCCCGGCGGTTGGCCGCGGCTCTGGCTCTACTTCCTAGCAGCAGGATGGTGTTACGACCCAAAATACCGTGTTCAGTGCAGTGACCTTCCCTCCAGTAGACCCTAATGTGCCTGGCCAGTCGTCTCTCTCGCTGGCGTCAAATTTCCGGGGGGTGGAAGGGGGGGGGAGGCGTCCCCATGGGAAGTGCCGGCCTGGGCTTTGCCAGGCTGGAAGGAGAGTTGAGAGCTCTGGGGCCACTTGATTGTCGAATCCACTACTGCTGCCGGCTCAAGTCGTTTTTTTTAGGAGAGGCTGAGAGGCTGAGGCACTGAGGACTCCGTCAGCAGTAGGGAAAGGGCGTGTTGTACTCGCGACTCCGTCAGCGCGAAGGGGCTCCGTCAACGACTCCGTCAGCCGTAGTGGAAGGACGGGGTGCACTCGCGACTCTGTCAGCGCGACGGGGCGCACGGGTTGCAGCCATGACTCTATCAGCGGGAGGCTGAGGCCAATGTGCTCCGACAGCTCCGACAGCGCGGGAGAGTGGACGGATAGCAGGGAGGGATCGGACGGGTTTCGCGCATGACTTCGTCAGCGGGGGGGGGGGGGGGGGGGGGGGTTCATTCACGACTCGGTCTGCGGGAGGGGACGGACGGTCTTCAGTGCGTGTTGTCCGTCAGCAACAAGAAAGAAAGGGAAAGGGCTACGAAACCGCTACACCAGAGACGGCGGGACGCTCGGCTGATAAGAAAGAGGAACGTACTTAGTTCCCACACATTCCCAGAAAAATTTCGTAAATGCTTTTTTGAATGCTTTTTGCCGCCTCAGCAAACCAGGTAAGGAGCAGTACTGCATTATTATGCATTGAGTGAGTATGTAATTTACCCCGTAATTGCTTTAACAGGTGACCGTCACCTCCATCCTTGAAAGACGCCTTTGTTAGGCCACGTGACAGTGCGGGCAGATTTGGGACATCGGGCGCCTCTCCGCCGATAGCCTACGGCGAAGGGGGCCTCGTGAAAACGGTGGCAATGTGTCAAAAGACTCTAATTCCCATCAGCGCTGTGCTCGCGGGGCTCTCGTTTATAATGGAAAGACCATGCCGCGTGTGCAGGCGTCCTGCAAAGCGACGAAGGTGGAAAATAGCGGCTGCCTTACAGCTAGTGCTTGTGAGATTCAGGTCGCTCTTCCTGACCTCACGTAATGCTCACATTTGCACAGATACTTCTTCAACAGGCTTTTCGTCTCTCGGCCAATGAGCTGAAGCACAGTGCCGCTTTGGGTGCGTGAGAGTTGCAATGTATTTATTCGAGGTAAATTCATTGCCACATAGCACTGTGGGCACGTTTCTGACATCACGGAGGCCAAGTTGCTTTGTGCCCACCCTTGCAGGCGGACTGCAACGGAACTACGGCCGCTGGTGTTTTCTATGAACGGGATCATCTCTACTGCTGTCGCTTTAATTTTAGAATTGAAAGGGTACAAAAACAACGAGTGGCGGTTTTGAACATTTTCATTAGTTAATGCCCATTATTGACCCGTATTGCCGAAAATGCTACCTTCCACTAATAATAAATACGACGCCAACGCGATAGAATACATTGAGTTTGTCACTAACAAGGCGCAGAAAAGCTACACGAAGTGAAATAATTAATAAACATGGCGTTTCTAAACAATCAAGTCCGTTCAACGTCACAGACGGCAAAAGCATTACCTTGCCTCCACCATATGTCTGCTTCCAAGGTGCTAGTTTAGAAGATCTTAACTGGTGAGGGTCGTTCTGGGGCCCCAACGGCCCTAGCGGCCTCACCACAGTTGACCAGCTAACGCTGATCAACCAGGTCGGGCGACCGGAGGGCACACTACCAGGTCGCAAGATTCGAGACGGACAGCCTAGCGGCTACCCGAATGACCTGACCGGCCCAGACGGTGTGAAATAAAGCCCCATCCTCACCTCATTGGAGGCAATTGGCGTGGTATTGTCTAGGGAAAGGAGGCGGTCGCGCGCGAGCGCAACGTAGGTGTTGGTGTGAAGTTGGCGAAGGTAAATACCCCTGGCGAAAGTAGCCAGGGTGTTTTTAAGGCTGTGGGTGCGAGAACGGGCTAGAATCATGGAGACGACAGAGAGCTTTGGGTCCAAAGGGACTGCCGGGTCAGTGCAGGAGGACGAAGGAGAGCCAGGATATTAATAAAAAGCGCGGGCTCTGCAATGCGCCTTTTGATTTCTCTATAGAGCAATGTGGACGGAGAGCCAGGCCAAAGTGCGAGGCGAATCAACGAGATGGAGTCGTCGTGAGTTTCATCCACGACTCATTCATCTGGAGGGGGCGGACGGGCTTCACCCACGACTTCATCAGCGGGTAGGAGCGGACGGATTGCACTCATGACTCCGTCAGCGGGAAGGGGTGGCGGGTTCGCCCACGAATCCATCAGTTGGAGGGGGAGGACGGACGGGTTTCATTGACGACCGTCATCCCGAGAGGGCGTACCGGTTGCACCCTTGACTCCGTGAGCAGGAGTGGGTGGACGGATTCCACCCACGACTTTGTCCGCAAGAATGAGCGGACATGTTGCAACCACGACTTTAAAAGGTTTTCTGGCCCTCTAGATAGAGGTCTATAGAGTAGAGGGACCTGTAGACTCCTCCTGCATGCACCCTGATTACCTCGGACTTCTCCGGCGCACAACGAATCTCGCTTGTGGCCTACAAATCCCTCGGAGGCCATCGCGGCCCTCTGATGGATCGCCTCGTTTTGTGTGAGGGAGCCCTTGGTGGTCCATATCATGATGACGTCGGGGTAAAGTGCATAACGCAGGTCCGCTATTTTCCGCAGCACTTTGGTCAGCGAAAGCGTAGCGATGTTAAAGATGGTGAGGGACCAAGGGGACAATCGCTCCTTGAGGCGTTCCTTTGTTCGGCGCCCTTGAAGGTTGATTGCACTTTGCGACACTCGCAGGGCAAACCTGTGCTCTAGTAAAAATTCATTGTGGGCGCCAAATGAAGGCCTAACGCTTTACATAAAACGGGATTCGTGAGCCACGGTCTAGAGAGATGAGTGACGTACGGACTGTCAGCATTAAATATACCAGCTAATTCCGGCAAAATAAACGCTTCCAAATCGGCACATCGTAGAAGATAGAGGTGGAGCCAGGCATGCGGTCGACGCTCTCCACAGCCGAATGCTAAGGCTACAAGAAAACAGGCGTTACACCTGGGCGCGGCGGAACAAAACCACAGAGTACAAAGGGCAGTTAAAAATAACTAAACAAGATACATTGAGAGGCGAATTAGACGAAGCAGCAGCTATAAGGGCTGGAACTATTAAAGGAAACCTGCCTGCTCGCGCAGTAGCTACTCACGCCAAAGAGAAATTCCATATTTGCTCATCGCCCTCGTAGGGTGCCGCCCTGCGGTTTATGTGCATCCTGATGGCTCATGCTGGCGACGGAATGCATGACCGCGTTCCAGCAACATTTCTGCAGGAATCACTCCACGCGCTGCTTCCGCTGCCCTTATCAATTCATTTCCTCAGCTATCACGCGCCACATCTCGCAAGCAACAGTTCAGCCATGCGCAGTTACGATGAGCGCGCACACGTGGATGACTGGAAAGGCGCCCTCAGTTCAAATGGATAAAATGGGCAGCAGAGAACCGCAAGTTTATCATCATACTTTCCGCATTTCTCACAGAAGTCCTTCTGAGCGTCTTGAATATCACCTTCTGAATGTATCGGCAGTCATGTCACTAGCATATTCTATGCACTAGACCAAGCCTCCGCGGAGCCTCATTCATTTCCGCGTGAAACAGCGACAATCGGTTTACTTCATACTACCCACATCTAACGGAAGCATTCAAACGGGCGTGGGCCTCTGCACTTCATCTGGGTCACTCAAGAGTAGCCTCCAGACAGCTTTTATTCGCGTGAGAAACCAGCAACACCCCCAGAGTTTCTGGTACATTACTGGTACCACCTGCGGATGCTATCCATGAACTGAGAGATTGCGCTCTGATTTCGCAGCCCACTTTAAGCGCTGCTCTGTTATCAGAGGTGCCGAAGTAGCTTAGATGCGGCCGTCTGTCTAGAGCTTCTAGTGCATGAAGTGCAGGATCTGCAGCTGCAGCACGGGAACAAGAGCGTGTCAACATCATTCAGTTCTATGGGAAAGCTGTAAGAGTAACTCGTTCATCCCCCGCTTGTTCAATAATGTTCGAGAAAGTTAAGGTAGCTAAGAAATCGCTTCTACTAAAAGGTCGCATTCTTTTTGGAATCACCGTCGGCAAGTGTAGTGGCCTTTCTCACTCATCCAATCACCGTGTGCACATGGCTACTGATCCCGTTGATGAGTAGTTTCCTTTCTTACTACAAAGAAATGTCGTATAGTAAATGCCTGTTTTCCTGAGAAGTATCTTCATCATCACAACTCGACAGTAAAAAAAAATAATAATGCTACTGAGGTAAATGATTTTATCTGCAATTTCAATACATACTGCAAACGACGCATTAATGCTTATGTGTAATGTGCAGTTCGCGTCTGAGAATGATTTACCTGCAAAGCTGTTTTTTACTCTCTCTTACAGGCTCGCTCAACGCACAAATTGACGACGATTTTGATGTTCTTGGCAGTAGCACATTGGCAAAACAAACATCAGCAATGAAAGAACTTTACCGATCTTTTGTCTTCAGCATGGTGTGGTGGATACACTGCGTTGCGCAAAGTAAGTGCTCACTTCTTCTGAATAACAGTTAGATGTCTGAGTAATCCATTGGCGCCTTTGAGCATATATCCGCAAGATAAAAACTTCCGGTAATTTGCGTGGTTCAACATCTCCAACTTATTAAACATGTCCAACTAACAGAAAATTGTAAAATACTATTAAGAAAATGTTGAATATAATCTTCATTTCGTCTGGTATGTACCAAAATATTTCGCGTAAGGTGTTTCCATGGAACGCATCAAGCAGGTAAGACTACTTTGGAAAACCATTGGGGAACGCTTTTGACGTTAGCAAAAGCGTCACTAGACAAAATTGCAAGACGGCCATCGGGTGGTATATAGATATATTGGTTGTTTTAGTGAATTCTTACATTATATGAAAAAAATTGCGTTGATAAACAATTCCCCACTCAAAAATGCTTTTGTCCAGAATTGTTTACGAGCGGGAATAAAGCAGAAAAATTGCGAGAACGCCTCACCTAGGAGAGCTGCTCGCTGAATTCTTCGTTTAAACCATGGTTTTAGCAGTTGCAATTTTTCTGGACAACTTCTATATAGAATATGCTGGAAATAAGAGACACAATTTTTTCACCCTTAATTTCAAGAATGCTAAATGCCGAATTTTAACACTTGTATACCAGTGGCACATGCCCTATTATGCTAATGTATGTGAAAATAATATTCGAATGGTGAATTTTTATTCTACCTGTTTCATCACCAAACAAGCCAAACAAATTCTGTTTAATCCTTTCATATTTGCGCGTTTCGAAAAGTTCTCGATACTTCAAAGTACAAGGAAGGTGCGGCCTCCCACACTTAACACAAATGACGGACAGTGTGGCTCATACTGACGCCAGCGCCACCAAGCTTTCTCCGCCGGGTACAAGATCATGCTTCTAATTTACAGGTTAGGCATAACCTCTAAATATGGTAACCTCTATAGCATAGGCCACGGCTTTTCTCTAGGGCACACAGCAAGTTTTAGAGGAGAAGTTCATCTGCAGCCTCCGAAAGTGTAACCTTCATTGAAGGCATACATTTGAAAATTTTGTATAGGTGTACTTAAAGGTATATGCGAACAATCTTTAGAAGTTTACTCAGTATTCTAGCTGTAAAGCTTTAACGTTAACCTTTAAGATAAACCAGTACAACACAGCTGCATTGGATTCAAACGCACAACCACCGCATGCCTATTGCAGTGATTTTTCATTGAACTACGAGCACCCCATAGGACATGCAGCGGTTGAGGCTTTGGATCCCACCTGCAGCGAACTGTATTTTCATTTCATTGTGTTTAATAAACTTGATTAGCACCCTTAAGTTAAAGAAAATAGAGTTAACTTAACCATAATTTTTTGGATTTGTGGCCTGTCACATTCCTGATCTATAAATTTAATGTTCACATGTATACTATAGCTTAAGGGCTACAGATTGAATGATAAACTTACTCAGCAGACGCAGAATCATGTCACATGCAAGTGCATGGGCTCTCAAGCCTTCGCGTAGTTGCAGAATAATTTATTGCAGAGGAATCAAATATAAGAAGCCCTTTATTTAAAATCCAAATTATATATTATGTGAAGTCCTGGTAACAGAGAAGTTTATTCCAAAAGAAATTTATATGGGCACTTCTAAATCTCTTGTGCCAAAAGGACCCTGGGTAATCCTACTTATGAGACAAAATTGTTTGAGTGCCAAGAACTTCAATAAGTTTGAAATCAAACCACGTGGAATTTGTTCTTGGGGCCTTAGTTTCAGAACCAGAATAAGCGTTCGTGAAAAAACAGAGGGGTAGCTCAGGTCTTCCAGCTAGCAGATAAGCAGGCATATGATGGCGTCATGCACAATGCTTCTGTTGCTAACTGGATGACTTGTGCTTCAGTGCCTCTATATACCTAACATTGCTCCTTGCAAGCGTATACATCAGGTGCTGTAACTTGGATTACTGTAGGTAGCAGATTCAGTAATTAGAATTGCCAAAGGCCTACAAGAATAAGATTGTTAAGTTCATTTAATGCAACAGTCTGCAGTATGTTTTCGTGGCGCTATGCTTATGCTCTCCTTTCTCCTTAATGAAAGACGGAAGTCGTTTCTAGATTGTAAGTAAAAGTAAGTCCTTCGCTTGCCTTTCTTCCCGCGGAGAAGACGTTTTTGGTAATTTTTCCTCTTTTGCAAGCATTTTCAAGGTTTGTGCTGGCCTTGAGTGCAAATATTCAAAGGTTTTCAAGGACGTTTAAGGAATTTCGTTATTTTTTTTCAGGGACTAATGAGCTGAGCAGCTTCAAAAAGAGCATTTTTCATACAACAGAAGCGTACCCTTCCGTGGACAAGAAATTTCTGAAAATGCTCGAACAAATGTGCTCTTTAGCTTAGGCTTTCATGCAGTTCCGCTTCATTTCTTTCAAGCGGAACAGCTCCTATCTAGGCGTGTTTTCTCTTTCAAAACGACGCGTTACACGATTGTCGAGATTATTGTGTTTCGACGCTCTATATCACAGTTCAGTTTGCAAGCCGCAGGCACGAGCGTTTCGCGCCACTCAAATACATGAGTCAGGAGTACAATAAAGACGCAGTGAGTATATGAGCACAAACCATCGGCAACAGGATATGGACTTGTTTTTCCCACAATGGTATCAAGCAGCTCAACCGTGTGCGCAGTCTCTGCTGCTCTGCTTCGGAGAACCGCATCGGAAGCAAACTTTTTTTTCTTTAATTATGCTCCAATGGACTGGGTTGCTTGGTGAAAGATCACACTGGTAAAAGTCGATTAGTTTCTTCCAGCATCTTTGTTCGACTGCGCGCGTAGAAACAGGACAAGGGCGTCGGACACGTCGAGTACTTGAGGCGAGAGACATCTGCTGCAGAGAGAACAAATATCTCCCATCCCTCGTCAGACGCAAGCGCCTGTCAAAACAGTCTGGTGGCGGCCAACATCTTTGGCACAAACAGCACCGCAACACACCACATCAGTAAAAACATCCTACCTGAAACATAAGTCAAAGCGTTTCAGTCTTTAGCGACAGCAGCTATATACGTGCGCACGTGAAAGCAAAACACCTAATGCTTGGAAGAGGGATAAGTTTGACAATAGCAAGCGAAAACAAAATGTGACTGAAAGCAGCTATAAATTAAGGATTGTCTTGCTTCTAGGCGACAATTTTTGTATACAAAAGGCACCATAGCTTGTCAGGGCACTTCATCTGAAATACACCTGCTGCATAAAGAAACTTAACTTACCGAGGTTGCCAATTCTTCTCTGGTTGCTGAGGCTATGATCACAATAGTCGCATCGATTACGCTCCTCCGCCATGTCGAGGGGACACGCCACCATGTATAATGCTTGCATTCGCATTGTTGCTCACAGCTGCGGTCATGTAAAACACCGCAAATGTCTCTGCGCTTGGCAAGCATCACAACCGCGCAGCGTTCAACTTGTTGTAGCGCTTGGTCGGTGGGGTGATACTTAAAAGAACCAATAACGTTTCTGGGTTTGTCCCCTAGCGTAGGAACCGCAGCCGTGGCCTAGTTGGTTGGGCGCCCGTCTCGGCTGCGGGAGGTGGTTGGTTCGAAACCCACCGCCGGACACCCACCGGTAAAGATGGCTAGAAGCGGCCCCCGGCTTTCTTTAGGGGTGATCGCTTGGGAGAAGCCGTGGCCTCGTGGTAGAGCACCCGCCTTGGCTACGGGAGGGGGTGGGTTCGACTCCCGCTGCCGGCCGGTTACCCACCGGTTTCCTCAAAATGGGTACAAGCCATTTCCCGGCCTGGTGCTCGGCTTCTCAGGGTGCATGGCTTGGAAAAGAAGCCCGCGCCTTGAAATCCCAACACTGTGTGAGGCCGAGTTCAAGGCACTCCTCGGCGAACTATGCAACCCTCGCCCCTTTCTATTAAGCTTAAACATATACGGTGTCACTCTATCAGCTATACAGGTCACCGCTAGAAGTATATAGGAGCCATATACCTATAAATGTCAGTTGTTACCTATGTGAACAAATATATGCGAATGTTAAAGCATGCAAAAGAATCAAAACATAAAAATGTACAGCCGTGTGTACTCCACATTTTAAGCCCTCACCCAAGGGCCCTGAAGGTATCTATAGAAAATAAATAAAGATAAAGGATAACGACCGGTAAAGGAATACATACAGTTTACGCGGTTAAGAGTATGTTTGCAGCGGCTGACGATAGTGGTGCGCAGTTCGAGTTGACTACTTTTTCGCTTCTTTCCGATCGCAGCCTTCTGATCAAACTATACAAAGGTGCGCGAGCTGCGGTAACGTCGCTCGCAATGGTGACTTTCCTCCATAAGAAAACTGCAACGCGTTGCATGGGCAAGCGAAGCGCACCTGCGAGCAAAAGGCAGAGTCATTGAGTAAGTCATTCGTGAATTATTACCGATGCTGGGAGTGATAGGTTCTGTTAAACCCACCTGGTGGCCCTCAGCCGGTGCTAAGGGGACCTCTTGGGCTCTTGATCTTACCAGCACTTGTACTTCCTGATAAGGGCTGAAAAAACGCCCCCTTCACGACTGTGCTGTCAAAGCGGCGATAGAGCTGAAGCGGAAAAACAATGCAGTCGAATTGTGTACCATCTCTAGAAAGCCACCGCAAACATACTGACAGCATGATGTCGCACCCGGCGGATAACACTTCGTAGCGCTGGCTTCAGTCTAAGCCACGCTGTCCGCCAATCGTGTTAAGTGCGCGGGCGGCTGCATCTTCTTTGTATTTCGAAGATACAAGCACATTTCAAAACGCACAAAAATGAAGGAACTTGAACAATATTTGTTTTGGTTATTGTTTGCTGCTAAAAACAAATAGAATAAAGAATCACCATTTGGATATTATTTTCACATACACAAGCGTAATATAGCGTGTACAACGGGTGTGCAAGTGTTAAAGTTAGGCATGCAACCTTCTTGAAATTAACTGATAAAATATTTTGTCCCTAATTTCTCGGCTAATTTGTTAGTAACTTGTCCACAAAAGTTACAACTGCTAGGATTCTGCTTTACACGAAGCATTAAGCGAGTAGCTCCCGCATCTCAACCGATCTAGCTACTGTTAGAATATGTATGCCCGGTACTCAATCCTAAGAACATACAGCAGGCGCCGGCTCCGCCGACGGTTTGGGCAGGACAGAGGGGGTGGGTAGCCGACCTGAATGCTTCCGTCTTTAGTTTCCCAAGCTCTCGAACTTAGGGTGCGATCATCTGAGGATGATTTTATGTTTGCCTCCGCAGCCTTCCTCCTCACAGCTGAATTTTACCGTTACCGAACCTTCATCTTATGTTCCGAGCTTATCTCGGCCGCACACAACCGCTATTATGAGGGTGCTTCGTCTGCCATAGTGTAAGAACTGCCTGCCCCACGCGAACAACGCTCTTAGCCTCAAAGGCATGCTCAGACTAGACAAAGCGTGAGGTGATCTGGGCCTAGTTAGGTGATCATGCTGCAACACCCCAACCAGCACTGACGATCAACAGAAAGTTAAACCATTAACAGCCTAACTGCGCGTGATCACCGTTTTGAGATGCAGCTGAACGACAAGTTCATTGGTGACATAGCCGGCTTGTTTACCTACATAGAAGAGATTTTAGTGGTGTAAGAGCTATAATACCATTCCTGATGTGTTCTAGCATTTCGATGTATTTTTTCTTCAAGGTGATTACTCCAAAGTACACCCGGAGGAAGGTGCTAAACTGAAAGTAGTCGAAGAGGTAAGACCATATAATGTTCATTTACCTGCTGATCGTTTTCAGTCGCTATGGTGCTTTGTTTCTAGGTGCAAGATCTCATTTTCCTAGAAACACGGAAAAATGTAACTCAAGTAATGAGACTTCGCTCTACCACTTCTTTCTGAAAATATTATAACTTCCTGCAAAGCTTCCCTTCTAGCGCACAAATCTGTTTTTCACAATAAAAATGATATCCTATCGCCTAACTTACCCATGTGTGAGTACCGAAAGACCAGACGAACGGAACTTGACTGAGTAACGACGAAATTAGGGCTGTAAAACCTTGTTTACTGACCAGCATTCAGAGAATGAGTCACAATTATTATGATCAGCTAATATTAAGGCTTATATATGCCAAATACGTTTTTAGAATTTCGGTACTATGGCAGGGGAGAGACAAAAGGGTACTCACAAACACGCCGCTTTTAAGAAGACATATTGATGGTTTGTGACAAAAGTTTTCATCGTACATTATATCAGCGTGATATACTGAAAAGCAAGTAAAAACAAAATCTCAAAACAGTACCAGAACAGATGGACATTCGCACGCGCCAGAAAAACGGCTAGCGGCTATTAGTGCGGACAGAGCCGCGACGAACAGAAAGGAAAAAGCAGGAAAAATACTCTATTTCGAGATTCAGCGACAAGTATTTTCCGTGATGAATGCGCCGTTTGCTGTGCCGCACCGTGTTGGGCCCTCGGGTGGCGCCCTCTTTACGGAGAGGAACGGACAACATAGGGACTAGTTCACGCCTCTGTGCAGAGAAGACGCCACGGAGTCGTGAGTTAATACCTTTCTTCCTCCTTTCTCTTTAATATCACACAAACACTAACGCCACGGACACTGCAAGACTCGTAAACATACACTTTACAGCAGCCACTTGGAAAACGCATGAGAAGTGGGTACGCGGCAGCGTGGCGGGAATAGTAGTCTGCGCAGTTATGCTGACTGAATACAGGCATTTCGTTGGAAAAACGAATGCGGCATCCGTAAACCTGCAAAATACTAAAGAAAAGCCGTCCGATTGGCAGCGTTGATTGCGCTCAGAGGGCAGCTCTTAAGCGGCCGTTCATGAGTTTAGCCGCGTCGCCGTCACCGTTGCCGCCGTTGGTGTGGTACAAGCGCTCATTCATAGATGGCGTTAGGGCCGTGAGCGCCGGGCGCACCGTGGTCCATTACCGCTGCATGCCCGGAGCTAGGGTGGCAATGGTAGGGGAGAGCTATCTGCGGCTGCACGCGCTGCCTCCTTTCAGTCGCGCTACGCTCTGCTTCGTTGGCGGTTGGTCCTGTGAAATGTGCTGCACGCGACAGGTTGTCCGCGTCGTCCACGCCACTCACAGCGTTG
The DNA here is from genome assembly GCA_030143305.2 of Amblyomma americanum. Classification (NCBI taxonomy): domain Eukaryota; kingdom Metazoa; phylum Arthropoda; class Arachnida; order Ixodida; family Ixodidae; genus Amblyomma; species Amblyomma americanum. The sequence continues at coordinate 89,755 of JARKHS020036502.1, read as the reverse complement.
TCTTCCTAGTATAAGCCGCCTGTTTAAAAAATAGAATACAAAATAGTCTCAGCTAGTTTCTTCTAAAGAATGAGCGACGGAACCCTGGAAATCTTTCGGCAGCCGCTGTTGCTAAACTGACTCCGGGTCGACTACGCCAGAACCCAGAGGTGCGCGCCGCCTTCGAGAGGACCCTGACGTTTAGCACAAGCTCATCACCGCCTCCGAGAGGACCCTGACGTTTAGCACAATCTCATCACCGCCTCCGAGAGGACCCTGACGTTTAGCACAAGCTCATCACCGCCTCCACCCGACGAGCCGCCCACCCCTCCCGACGTCTAACCTAAGCACATCACCGCCTCCGAGAGGACCCTGACGTTTAGCACAAGCTCATAACCGCCTCCGAGAGGACCCTGACGTTTAGCACAAGCTCATCACCGCCGCCGAGAGGACCCTGACGTTTAGCACAAGCTCATCACCGCCTCCAAGAGGGCCATGACGTCTAACCTAAGCTCATCACCGCCTCCGAGATGACCCTGACGTTTAGCACAAGCTCATTACCGCCTCCTAGAGGACCCTGACGTTTAGCACAAGTTCATCACCGCCTCCGAGAGGACCCTGACCTTTAGCACAAGCTCATCACCACCTCCGAGAGGACCCTGACGTTTAGCACAAGCTCATCACCGCCGCCGAGAGGACCCAGAAGTTGGGGGAGCCGAAATAGAGGCTGAGCAAAGCCTTCGAGAGGAACCTGTCGTTCGCGTCGCCGAACTAGACAGAGCTGCGCTCAAATTTCGCAGAAGCGATTGTCATAATGGTCTTTATAATCTTCTGTCACACATCGCGGTGTATCCCCGCAGCCACACTTGTCTGCAATTCGTCGATAGAGCTGAGCAAACGATAGGACACCACAATCAACCGGAGGCGAAGCTCTTCTATGTACCCCTAATATCATTGATTCTAAGATCTCGCTTCTGCAAGCGCTTATTCTTCCTAATATTTTAACGCTGGGCAGAGCTCAGCGTTTTATGCGGCTTTCACAGCTCAACGCGCCTCACAGTAGCTTGTGTCCCTTCGGCCTCCGTTACAGGTTTAGCCGCTTTTCCCGCCTTTCAATAGGCCATGGATCCAATTTCGTAAGCTGCGCCAAACTCTCTACTGTTCTTCCTAGAGCAGTCTTCCTGTATTATCAGCCAGCCCGTTATACTTAGTGGCACGGGCAGGGATGCTTTAGTTTTCGTTTTTTTTATAGTCCCACAACAATTTTTGTCTTGTCAGCCGTCTGTTTTCATTGCGTTAATACTGCATTACTTTCACGGAGCATTTGGATTCGAAGAATGAAGCAATTACACCAGACGGAGGTGCTGGTAATCTTTTTTTTTCTGGATTCTGTGTCAGCGGCGTTGGCCGCATGTTACCTACTTTCAAGCAGTCCCTGTCAGTGCATTGAATATCGCCCCCTCTGCTGCACAAATGCTCACTGCATCGCTAAGGAGATGTGCGGTTTCTAACATACGGCAATTTGAACGCACAGTGTGAGTCAAAGTGGCATTGCAAGAATATCTGTGGCTTCAGAAACCAAGTTTCTCGACTTCGGGGCTGCGCGGCTTTGGTCGGAAATTGACTTCAGATACCCTTTTTTTCTGATACCCACAAATGAGATGCAAATTTGGCTTTGCAAAACTTTCAATTTGTCGCAAACGTCAGCCCTATATTTTACGATGCGCCACTGAGATTGCAGAATACGGGATATACAAAGGGTATTCGACGTTTAAAATTCTTGTCTTTTTGGAACTCAGGAGCGCGGTTTGGACTCACCCAAGTCCCATTAAAGACCACTAAAATATAAAAGGGAACCGGTCAGCTGCATTAGACAAGGTTTATGCGCGTTGTTAAGACTCAGTGAACTACAAAAGTGAGGTCCCTAACGACAATGAAAAGCCCATACATATACTGCCAGGGATAGAAAGTTCGGCGAGTGGTATTGATCCATGACAAAAGGAGCACGAAAACAAGTCTTCGAACGAACACAGAACACACAGCACGAGCGCTTTTTTTGCCCTCTACTTATCTTACGAATCATTTCATCAACTGACTTAAATTTTGAAATAGGCAGGGATGAATTACACATTAAATAAGAATTTGTCTTTTCGAAACAAAAGAATAAATTCTCGGAACTTCTGGGAAAAAGGTTCAATGAGACGGTTTTCCTAACGCATTGAAACATGTACTTTATTTCGGGGCAGCTTCAAGCACCCTGGTTTACCTATTGAAGTGAAGAATGCTTGACTTCATACTTATAGGGTAAAGAATTAAGAGTACTAGGTATTTGGGACATTTTTCTTGCTTGCTCCCGCATAATGTTGCGAAATTTTGTAGGCATTTTCATATCGAACACTAAGGAAAGAGCCGCTTGAAGCCTAGTTCCGTGCGATTTTTTTACATCACGCGACCACCACCTCTGGTGAAAGACTGCTATGAATATGAACGGTTTCTGCAACATCATAACTTTAAAATTCCTTGAATCCTACTCTAGCTATCTGGGTCAGATTGAATGGTTGCAATGGTAATGAAAAGTCGCCATTTTCACAGCAATTATTTTATTTCCTCAATATTGTTGCATAGTACTCAAGGCATGTATTTTCAAATTAATTTCGCATTGCATGGAATGCAGATGCTGAACGGCACGGATGAGCTCGTCTTACTGATGGCCAAAAATGGGTCATCCATTTTGGGGAAGACTCAATGTTGGACGTCTAAAAAACTTCATTCTACCGTCCTTGGAATCCCTCACTGTCTTCGATATTGGCAGCAGCGGAAGGTGAGCGCAAAGTGAACTACTATAAACGAGCATTTATTTACGTCCATATCACTGTAGTGTTTTCTTTTCCGATCATGTATAATTGTTCTAAGACCACGCGTTAAACGAAATGCTGAAATAAAAAAAAAGAAGGCTACCAATACTTTTTTGGAACATAAAAGAGTAAAGCACCCAGTGCGATCGAGCTCTTCGAATCAGGCTCAGGTGTCTGCATCAATATTACTCATTATGATAACAACTGTAAGTTAATTTCTCCAATCACGCCATGTTCTTTTTTGAGGAGCAGAAATGTAGATATCCCTTTTTGCGCTTGAGGCAGAGTATCTTAATATAGAAAGAATCAACATAACATATAGTCGCCAGAAACTGAAGAAAATAACAAAATTTAATTCACAAAGTTTGGGCTGGGGCGCCAGCCTTTTTTCCGAATGTACACCAGAAAAAGGTGGTCCCCCAGTTGAAACGTCGAGAATGAAATCCTGCTCTATTTGTGAATTTCTGGTGACTATAAAATATATGTAATATATATAATATATTATATTGATCAATCAGTTGACAAGAAACCACTATTGGCATATATATATATATATATATATATATATATATATATATATATATATATATATATATATATATATATATATATAGAGAGAGAGAAGAAAATTGAGGGGCTCTTCATACATCGGAGAAGACAACAGCCACAGAAATCAAGAAGCATAGGGGATTAATTTTTTGGGGTGTTTTGATCAATGGGTATTATTAATAAGTATTTTATCGCTTAAAGATAAATCATTAGAAAAGGACAAGAAAAATAAACCCATGCTGCCAGACGGCACCGAACCTAAAGTCGGCGTGTGTTTGTTTTTCTTGTACTTGTGCTGTTAGGTGTTAAATTTTCGGATATATATATATAGTTATTTTTTGGCAGCTGATTTTATCTACATAAGATGACCACCAGAAATTGAAAAACATAACAAGATTTAAATCAGGACGTTTCGGCTGGAGGACCAGCTTCTTCAAGTCTACTACAGTATTCAAAACACGTAGCTTTTAAAGAACGCACTAGGTACAGAAATAGCATAAGCTACCAACTCAAGCAATAGGAGACAAAAGGGTGCGGAATGAAAAAACAAAATCAGTGACAACTCAAAAAGGCGACCCCTATCGTGAATGCGGGACTTCTGGTGGAGCGAAAAACAGGGATAAATAAATAAATATAAACGCGGGAGGAAAATTCCTTTCCCCACCACCTCAAGGCTCCCTCAGAAAGGCAGGAGAGTGACCTTTGAGGTGTCGCTCGTTACCATATTTTGGCGACTAGCGTAAAGCGCTTGACCCTTACGCAATGAGGAGACGACTTTCAGTAGAAACTCCTAACAAGGAGGGAGGGGGAACAAAGTGATGCCAACGAGTGAAGCGCTTGACCCCTGCGTGACGAGGAGAAAACTTTCAATAGACACTGCTAATGAGCGGGGTAAAAAGGGATGCCAACAAATGAAGCGCTTGACCCCTTTGCAACAAGGAGAACACTTTCAATAGAAACAGCTAATGAGGGGGAAAAAGGGATGCCAACGAGTGAAGCGCTTGACATCTGCTCAACGAGGAGACAACTACAACTGGAAACTGCTAATGAGAGGGGGTAAAACGGAATGCAAGCGAGTGAATTGCTTGACCGCTGCGCAAGGAGGAGACACATTTCAGTAGAACCTGCTAATGAGAGGGGTAAAAAGGAATACCAACGAGCGAAGCGCTTGACCCCTGCGCAACGAGGAGAAAACTTTCAATGGACACTGCTAATGAAGGGGTAAAAAGGAATGCCAACGAGTGAAGCGCTTGACCCCTGATCAACGAGGAGACAACTTTCATTAGAAAGTGCTAAAGAGGGGGTAAAAAGGAATGCCAACGAGAGAAGCGCTTGACCTTTCCTGCACGAGGAGACAACTATCACTAGAAGCTGCTAATGAGGGGGGGGGGTAAAATGTAATGCCAACGAGTGAAACGCTTTACCCCTGGGCAACCAGGAGACAACTATAACTAGAAACTGGTAATGAGAGAGGATAATACGGAATGCCAGCGAGTGAATTGCTTGACCCCTGCGCAAGGACGGGACACATTTCAGTAGAAACTGCTAATGAGAGGGTAAAAACGAATGCCAACGAGTGAAGCGCTTGACCCCTGCGGAACCAGGAGACAACTATCACTAGAAACTGCTAAAGTGAGGGGAGGGTAAAAAGGAATGCCAACAAGTGAAGCGCTTGACCCCTGAGCAACGAGGAGACCACTTTAATAAGAAACTGCTAAGGAGGGGGTAAAAAGGAATGCCAACGAGTAAAGCGCTTGACCCCTGCGGAACGAGGAGACAACTTTCACTAGAAACTGCTAAAGAGGGGGGAGGGTAAAAAGGAATGCCAACAAGTGAAGCGCTAGACTCCTGAGCAACGAGGAGACCACTTTAATTAGAAACTGCTAACGAGGGGGTAAAAAGGAATGCCAAAGAGTAAAGCGCTTGACCCCTGCGCAACCAGGAGACAACTTTCAGTATAAACTTCTAAGGAGGGGGTAAAAGAATTACCAAACAGTGAAGCGCTTGACCCCTGCGCCCAACGAGAGAACTGTCAATACAAACTGCTGTTGAGGGGGTAAAAACAATGTCACCGAGGGAAGCGCTTGACCCCTGAGCAACGAGGAGACCACTTAAATTAGAAACTGCTAACGAGGGGGTAAAAAGGTATGCCAACGAGTGAAGCGCTTGACCCCTGCGCAACGAGAGAACTTTCAATACAAACTGCTAATGAGAGGGGTAAAACGGAATGCCAGCGAGTGAATTGCTTGATACCTGCACAACCAGGAGACAACTTTCAATAGAAACTTCTAAGGAGGGGGTGAAAAGAAATGCCAAAGAGTGAAGCGCTTCACCCCTGCACCAACGAGACAACTTTCAATACAAACTGCTATTGAGGGGGTAAAAAGAATGCCAACGGAGGCTGCTACAGACGGACTCATACCCGAATCTAAATAAACTCAACAAAATACAACCCACACAATACACAGACAAATGCCCATGGTGCCATGAAACACCCATGCTCTATCACATAACGTGGGCCTTTCAGAAAATAGAGGTGGCAACAAAAATACCAAACACGAGTGCGGAGGAATGGGAAGGAATGCTCTCCAGCGACCGTCACGACGTCCAACTTGGGCTGATCCGGCGAGCACAGCTGGCAGCGGCATCCAGTGGAGTTCTGGACTAGGGGTAGACGACCATTGCTAAGAAGACGAACGACACACCTGACTCCGCCAAATTGCTCACCTACTCTCTAGAGCTCTATAAACGTTATCCTTTCTTCCTTCCTTCCTTCCAACGAGGGAAGCGCTTGTACCCTGCGCAACGAGGAGACAACTATCACTAGAAACTGCTAATGAGAGTGGGTAAAACGGACTGCCAGCGAGTGAATTGCTTGACCCTTGTGCAACCAGGAGACAACTCTCAATAGAAACTTCTAAGCAAGGGGTAAAAAAATGCCAAAGAGTGAAGCGCTTGACCCCTGCACAACGAGACAATTTTCAATACAAACTGCTATTGACGGGGTAAAAAGAATGCCAACGAGGGAAGCGCTTGACACCTGCGCAACGAGGAGACAATTAACTCTCACTAGAAACTGCTAAAGAGGGGGGAGGGTAAGAAGGAATGCCAACAAGTGAAGCACTTGACCCCTGGGCGAAGAGGAGACCACTTCAATTAGAAACTGCTAATGACGGGGGGGGGGGTAAAAAGGGATGCCGAGTGAAGCGCTTGACCCCTGCGCAACCAGGAGACAGCTTTCAATAGAAACTTCTAAGGAGGGGGGTGAAAAGATTGCCAACGAGGGAAGTGCTTGACCCCTGCGCAATGAGGAGACAACTTTCAGTAGAAACTCCTAACGAGAGGGGAGGGGGTAGAAAGTGATGCCAGCGAGTGAAGCGCTTGACCCCTGCGACACGAGGAGACAACTTTCACTAGAAGCTGCTAATGAGGGGGTAAAATGGAATGCCAACGAGTGAAGCGCTTCACCCCTGCGCAACGAGGGGACAACTATCACTAGAAACTGCTAATGAAAGGGCGTAAAACGGAATGCCAGCGAGTGAATTGCTTGACCCCTGCGCAAACAGGAGACAACTTTCAATAGAAACTTCTAATGAGGGGGTGAAAAGAAATGCCAAAGAGTGAAGCTCTTGACCCCTGCACAACGAGACAACTTTCAATACAAACTGCTATTGAGGGGGTAGAAAGAATGCCAAGGAGGGAAGCGCTTGACCCCTGCGCAACGAGACAACTTTCAATACAAACTGCTGTTGGGGGGGTAAAAATAATGTCAAGGAGGGAAGCGCTCGACCCCTGCGCAACTTGGAGACAACTATCACTAGAAACTGCTAAAGAGGGAGTGAAAAGGGATTCCAACGAGTGAAGCGCTTGACCCCTGTGCAACGAGACAACTTTCAATGCAAACTGCTATTGAGGGGGTAAAAATAATGCCAAGGAGGTAAGCGCTTGACCCCTGCGCAACGAGGAGACAACTGTCTCTAGAAACTTCTAATGAGGGGGTAAAAAGAATTCCAACGAGTGAAGCGCTTGACCCCTGTGCAACGAGACAACTTTCATTACAAACTGCTATTGAGCGGGTAAAATTATGCCAAGGAGGGAAGCGCTTGACACCTGCGCAACGAGGAGACAACTATCACTAGAAACTGCTAATGATGGGGTAAAAAGGATTTCAACGAGTGAGCGCTTGACCCCTGTGCAACGAGGGGATCACTTTAATTCGAAACTGCTAATGAAGGGAGTAAAAAGGATGCCAGCAAGTGAAGCGCTTGACCCCTGCGCAACCAGGAGACAGCTTTCAATAGAAACTTCTTAGGAGGGGGGTGAAAAGATTGCCAACGAGGGAAGTGCTTGACCCCTGCGCAATGAGGAGACAACTTTCAGTAGAAACTCCTAACGAGAGGGGAGGGGGTAGAAAGTGATGCCAGCGAGTGAAGCGCTTGACCCCTGCGCACACGAGGAGACAACTTTCACTAGAAGCTGCTAATGAGGGGGTAAAATGGAATGCCAACGAGTGAAGCGCTTCACCCCTGCGCAACGAGGGGACACTTTCACTAGACACTGCTAATGAAAGGGGGTAAAACGGAATGCCAGCGAGTGAAGTGCTTGACACCTGCGCAACGAGGAGACAACTTTCACTAGAAACTGCTAATGAGGGGGTAAAAAGGGATGCCAACGAGTGAAGCGCTTGACCCCTGCGCAACGAGACAACTTTCAATACAAACTGCTATTGAGCGGGTAGAAA
>JARKHS020036502.1:0-81531 GCA_030143305.2 Amblyomma americanum | reverse complement strand
GGGGTAAAAGGGAATACCAACGAGTGAAGAGCTTGACACCTGCGCTACGAGGGGACAACTTTGACTAGAAACAGCTAATGAGGGGGTACAAAGGGATGCCAACGAATGAAGCGCTTGATCCCCTGCGCAACGAGAACACAAGTTTGCAGAAAAAATGCTGATGAGGGAGGGGGCGTAAAAAGGAATGCCACGGAGTGAAGCGCTTCACCCCTGCAAAGCGAAGAGACAACTTTCACTAGAAACTGCTAATGAGGAGGTAAAACGGAATGTCAACGAGTGAAGCGCTTGACCCCTGCGCAAAGAGGAGAGAACTTTCACTACAAACTGCTAATGAGGGGGGTAAAATGAATACCAACGAGTGAAGCGCTTGAAACCTGCGCAATGAGGAGACAACTTTCAATAGGAACTGCTAAAGAGGGGGTAAAAAGGCCTGCCTACGAGTGAAGCGCTTCACCCCTGCGCAAAGAGACAAATTTCAGTAGAAACTGCTAATGAAGGGGTTAGACAAATTTCAGTGGAAACTGCTAATGAGGGGGGTAAAAGGAATGCCAAAGATTGAAGCGCTTGACCCATGGGCAACGAGAAAACCTGCAATAGAAACTGCTAATGAGGGGGGAGGGGGTAAAAAGGATGCCAACGAGTTAAGCGCTTGACCCTAGCGCAACGAGGAGACAACTTTCAATATAAACTGCTAATGTGGGGTGTAAAATGAATGCCAACGAGTGAAGCGCTTGAGCATTGCGCAACGAGGAGACAACTTTCAATAGAAACTGCTAATGAGGGGGTGAAAAGGGATTCCTACGAGTGAAGCGCTTGACCCCTGTGCAACGAGGAGACAACTTTCAATAGAAACCGCTAATGAGGGGGTAAAAAGGAATGCTAACGAGTGAAGCGCTTGACTCCTGCGCAACGATTGACCGTAAAAGTCTTGGGCTTGACAATACACGAGTTCAGTCACGAAGAGTACTGCTTGGCTTTCTCGGGCTGAAAAGCAGGGAAGTCAGGCGTTTGGTCCGATTAGACGCATTCCTCCTCAAAGAGGGGGAGCCCGCTCTCATGTGGCACGACAGTTGGTGCGGGCGGTTGTGCAACCGCGTCTCGTTTACCAAGCCCGAATCCAGCATTTGACGAGGGTTCAGTGGGATCGAATAGATGCTGTTAATCGAGAGGCAATGAGGGTGATCACTGGGCTTCCCCGCATTACCCCGATCGTGGCACTCGAAGAACAAGCGCAACTGAATACACTAGATGAGCTGGTGCAGCAACGACGCGATGCTCGCCGCCTAAAATCAAACCTTACGCGCAAAACGTGTGCACTCATGGAAATATGCTTCATCGTACTCCATTCTACACCCGCCCCCACCAGTTCTTCCTCCCTGGCGTTTTGTGCAGCTAAGCGACAACAAACCAACTGTTCTACGTCGGCCATCATCTACCCACGCGGCATCGTCGTCCGAATTACAGAGCAAGACGTCAATCTGTCGCAGGGCTCCATCATTATTTACGTTGACGCAAGCATCCAGGCATGCGAAACAACAACAGCAGTTTAAAGCATGCTATCAACAAAACGTCGAGGTTTCGCTTCACAGAACCTCCTTCCTCCTTCTGTACGGAAATGCTTGGGGTTCAAGAAGCACTTTGCTCTGTGGCCGCCGTTGCCATGCTAGCTACGGCCCGAGTTCTCATTCGCATCGATGCCCTTCACGTCACCCGCCCACTACGACGCGTCAGTCGCACCCCAGAAATCTGCCAAGACATTCATCGTCTAGCGGCGCGCATCCCGCAGCAAATCCGTATTGAGTGTTTCCCGCTTGACCTCCTGAGCGCACAAAGCCGCGCAGATTGTGCGACCCGCATTTCGACCCCAACTTCGTCTTTGCCTCGAGTCCTCACTCTCAATTACACAATCGCCCTTTTATCAAGAAAAGAATACCTCCGGCGCCGCACACGTGCTCCCGCGTCTTACCCGTGCAGAGAAGGTTTCGCTTCGGAGGATACGGTCGGGGTTGCCCTAACTACAGCTGTGGCACGCAAGTGGGCGCATTTCAAAGATTTATATCCCCGCCCAGGGTGTCCAGTCTGCAAGATCAGAGACTGTGAGGCGGATATCCACCACCTGTTGGGGGTTTGCCTGGCGCTGAAGCCGCCGAGAATTCGGCACCTGGCGGCGGTGGCTCTCTCACCGGACAATCCGGATTCCTATATTGCCTGTACACAGTGTCCATATCATCGCTCTATACTTGATTTGATTAAATAAGCCCATCTTCATTTATTTAAGCATCCTCCTCATCTCTAATTTCATAACCTTTATGTCCTGAGGCAATAAACATCGCTTGGAAAAAGTACATTGTAGTACCTCTAGACAAATCAGAACAGCATGGCAGTTAATCAATGCATCAAGACAAGAGGGACATAACGGCAAAAGTGACAACAAAAAAGGAAAACAGGAGGGCGAAAACCCAACAGTAGATGCGTGATAATAGAATACAATAGATGACAATGCACTATAAAAAATAAAAAGTGGTTGAAAAAATACTGCCAGTAATTGCGTGACTATACGAGTGACAAGGAAAAAAAAGAAAGTAAAGACGTCGGAATCTATGCTTGCGATGATTTTTGCCGCTCGTTCTGTATCTACTCGTAACATGTGTGGGACAATAATTTGGCAATCTATAAAGGATTTAAGCATGACAGACGGCCTAGTGTATCGTTTAAGCAGCTCCAGACTGTGTTGAATTTGTGAATCCGGTACCATTCACAGCTCTCGCGTTCATAATGTGTTTTGAACCCTGATTGGAATACAATAGCTGTATATTTATCGAATAGATGGCCAAGGTTGCTTATGTGCTTTAAAAGTGGGAGATTGCCCACACACATGACCTGTGATTGTTGATGCGAATACTGAACGGTGTAACTGTTTGCCCTACTTACTGACCTTTACAGGAGCCACATTCCAGGAGGTATGCAACATTAGCTCTGTCACATGAGAAGTTACATTAATTTGAAATGAGAAGGATGACGCTGTGCTTTTGGCAATAGTAGTTGTCATCATCGAACAGAGTTTACACCTAGATTTATTGCATGGTGCGGATCCTCTGAAACTACGCTTGCCGATTGTAGACGATGTTATATCACGGATGCTTCTTGCACGCCTATATACAACGCGTGGGGGAGCAGGGATAACTTCTTTCATCCTTTAACTCTGTACAAGGATGTTGTGGTGTTTCTTAATAACTGCGTTATCATTGGGTCTTGATGCCGAATGTGTAGGTACCAGATTGCCTTGAGAGTCCTAGCATGCCTGCCTTATTCATTTATGAGTTCGTGCCGGTCATGCTTTGAAGCTTTTTTATTGAATCATCAATGACCGACAGTGGGTGTCTCTGCTCTGCTAGGCCCACACGAAGTTGCGCGCAGATTGATTAAATGTCGCCCTCCTTATAGCAAATTCTATGGAAAAGTAGGGACTGGCTGTAAGCGATGGAGGTTTTACAATGTAGAGCGTGACTGCTGTTGTAGTGCAAGTACGGGTGTCGGTCTGAGGGTTTTCTGTAAACTGTTCTCTCAAGTTTGTTTTCCCTGAAGGTCACCTGGACATCAAGAAGATTCATTGTCGGGGCTGAATGTGTAGAGGAAAACGAAAGGTTAGTGACAACGCTGTTGAGAGGTGAAATAAACTTAGTCAATTTTTCCTCGCCACTTGTCCAGACAATAATAATCTCATCGATGAATCTTCTTTAAAATATTGGTTTATATGGACAACTGTTGAGGAATTCTTTCTCAAGTACAGCCATTGGTATATTAGCGTAATTTGGTCAGATTTTTTTCGCGTTGCCGTTCTGCTTATTTGCACACAGAGCTGGTCATTAAGCTCAAAGTTGTTTAACTCAAGTATTAGTTTTAACTGCTCTGCAAGCGTGTTGCCATCAACCGGTTGTTTGCTTTCTAAGCGCTCATAAACATAGACGAGTGCTTTCATTCCATCTGCATGCGGTATGTTGGAGTACATTGAGGCGACGTCCGGGAATGACTAAGTCTGGAATGACGAAGTCGCGAAATTCGCTCAAAAATGGTTGTCCTTAAAATAGGAGGGATATAAGGGAGGAATATCGCTGCTGATGCTTTCGACATAACTCCAGTTGTTTTAAGTAACGGTTCAAATCCCGGAGACGATTGGCCTTCTCGGATTCTTTTCTTTAGGAATCATTGGAAGAAGATAAAAACGTCCTGGAATTGAATGTAACCCAACTGCAGCTGCATGTGTAAACCTTAGGCCTCTATAGCCATGCAAAGATATCGTTCGCAAATGCATGATAATAGATTTAAAGCCAACCGCATCGGACTTGTCCTTTTATCTAAAAACGCACTGGAAGGACATAATTGAGCAAGCGGCAGGAGAACTTATGGATATTGCCATCCAATATGATGAACTTGTTTAGACGCTTTGAGGCTCAAAAATTCTAAGCTACGCAAAAAACGTCATCTGAGAGATAACGAAACCACTCTTTTAGTGCTGATTCTTGAATAGAAACAACGTTCATACCTAACTCAGAGGGAGAAGTTCCTTCGGGACGGGAGTCCTATACCACCCCATTTGTCAGGTTTTGATATTTGTCCGCTTCATTCAACCAGTAGTCCAATCTCTGCATCAGATATAAAAATCAGTTCACCCCTTCAGGCTCATGCCAATCAACCTTAACAGTCACCAAGTACACACCGAAAATGTTGTACCTCTTTCCTCGGTAATTGTCACATGATGATTGAATGGTGTTGTCAAAGGGCCTGAATTTCTGCCCCGCCAGCGGCGTAATTAATGAACTTCAAGTTTATAAGCATCTAGATAACTTCTCCCAAAATATTTGACTGAGTGAATACTACCACGATAGCGGCCAAAAATCAGATCCTGCTCCGAGACTTCCACAGCGCGATAAGTGTCTATATTTATACTATATTGCCGCCAATATTTGCAGAGTTTGTTCGTTTTTCAAATCTGCCGCGACACCACCTTATCGCTTTGTTTGCGACGCAAGACGCGACTAGATTTATCTCGATTGATCGCAGCCAGGCAAAGCTGATTCTACGTTGTTCCGGAATGTTCTAGTAACTTTGTGCCCTTTATCTCGAATGTTCGCTATCAGCTTTAAATTGAGCACGGCCGACAGCGGCGGGCATTCCGTTCGACGACCGCCGAGCGCGCTTGTCGCTTCGCCGCTGCCGAGTGATTCAGTCCATTTTGGGTGCAAGTCAGCCCAATAAACAGTTCTTTTAGAAGACGCTTTCGTCCGTCTTCATCGCTGCTTCGACTGCCGTCACCACCACGTGACATCTGGTGGAGGTGCGGGGTAACTTCCATGTTCCGGACGCCCCCTCCCAGTCGTGAACCCAGCCCTAAGCGCTTCACACCCGAGGACGAACCAGCAGCTCAGCGGGCCAGCCGACGTCTCCAGGGAGAGGAGCCTGAGTTCGGGAAACTGCCGGACCGCACCAGACAGCGGAAAGACGCTGCTACCAGCACTGCAACCTCGTCAAAGATGTCGACACCGATCATACTGCAGCAGCCGCGGGTGCCGCCAACTTTCAATGGATCGCTAGGCGAAGACCCTGAAGAATGGTTGGGCCAATTTGAGCGCGTGGCGTCATTCAACAAGTGGGATGATGCGGCAAAGATTGGACACGTTTTTTTCTCATTGGATGGCTCCGCACGCACGTGGTACGAAAACTACGAGTCGTCCCTTACGACATGGGAGCTATTCAAGAGAGAACTATTGAAGGTATTCACCAGTGTCGTGAGGAAAGAAAGAGCCGAACGACTCCTCGAGTCCAGGATCCAGCTTCCGAATGAGCCCGTCCGCAGTTACGTCGAGGAGATGAAGCGCCTATTTCGCCGCGCCGATCCCGGGATGACCGAGGAAAAGAAAGTTCAGTTTTTAATGCACGGCGTAAAAGAACAACTCTTTGCAAGCCTCGTCCGCCAGACGCCAAAAACAGTCGAGGAGTTTATGCAAGAAGCCTGCACGATTGAGAATACCCTCGACGTTCGAGCTCGGCAGTACAATCGCCCTTCCTCTGCCTGTGCAATCCGTTCGGACACGCCGGCCACCACCAGCGACAGCTTGCGGGAAGTTATCCGCGAAATCGTCCGAGAGGAGCTACGCCGATTACTGCCATCTTCCCCACAGCCACAAGCAGCGACTCTGATGGATGTGGTACGGGAAGAAGTGCAACAGGCACTTGGCACCCCGACGGCCACAGAACCCCAGGCCATGACCTACGCCGCTGCAGTAAGTACTGCTCAGCCCGAGCGACAACCCCCACGTCCTCCCCGAGATGAGCCAATCGTTCCACAACGCCACCTCCCAGCCCCCGCCCGCCCAGCCTATGACCGACGCTCAAGCCCCAGGAAATGCGACGCCTGGAAGACTTTCGACAACCGGCCGTTGTGCTTCCATTGCGGTGAGGCCGGCCATATTCTTCGTCACTGCCCGTACCGACGTATCGGTCTTCGAGGATTTGCCGTTAACGCCCCACGACCACGCTTCGGACAACGTCCGCACGAAATCGACGAGTACCTGCGTCGAGAAGAGTACACGCCGAACCGCTTTTCGCGCTCACCATCGCCGTCAACCTCGCGCTTTGCGTCGCCACGTCGCAGCTACGCAGCCGCGGTACGAGGAAGGTCCCCCAGCCCCCGTAGGGGAAACTAAAGGCAGCAACCTCTGGAGGTGAGGTTGCTCACGAGCTAAACGCCGAAGATCCTCCACCGAAGACGCCCCATGAAGACGCTGCACCCGCGACGCCGCATGAAGAACCGACACTCGCTGCACCGACGCCGCACACAATGAGAACCTCGACCACGACGCAAGCTACCTTGAAATCGACGCCGCCACCCAGAGGAGCTTCGACCACACGCCCAACCCGTGACTCGCATACGCGACGAAGCCGTGACCCGACGCCGAGAGCGACATGCAATGCAAGAGCCAGGACCTCCGACCTAGAAGTGACTATCGACGGCCGGAAAGTTACCGCTCTAGTCGACACAGGAGCCGATTACTCGGTGATGAATGGAACTTTCGCTGCGCAGCTCAGAAAAGTCACAACAGCTTGGGACGGCCCACAAATTCGCACCACTGGGGGCCACCTCATTACGCCATCAGGACGATGCACAGCGCGAGTGACTGTCAAAGGACATACCTATCCTGCGACCTTTGTTGTGCTACCGCAATGCTCCCGCGAAGTGATCTTGGGTATGGATTTCCTTAATGAGCATCAGGCGATCATCGACCTGCGATCCAAGCTGATCACGCTTTCGACGGACGAAGCCATCGCGTCGATGAAAACTCGGGAAAATCACGTTGCCCTAAGTGTCCTGGAGGAAGAAGTGAGCGTCCCACCCCGTTCAAGCGTTATCGTGACCGTAGGCGCCACGAAAGCCATAAACACTGAAGCCATCATCGAGGGGAACATGCAGTTGCTACTAGACCAAGGAATCAGCATCGCAAGAGGCATCGCACATTTCCGCAATGGCCAGGCCGAAGTACTGCTGAATAACTTCAGCGAAGAATACCGGCATATTAACAGAGGAACGACGATTGCTTTCTACGACGAAATATCTGACGTACGAGATTCCTTCGCCCTCTCCGACCCCTCCGCAGAAGATCCGCCTGACCAAGAGAACTCGCCCACTTTCGACATCAACCCAGCCCTGCACCGGAACAGACAAGACCAGATCCGCAATCTGCTTCAAAACTACAGTGAGTGCTTTTCGACATCGCCGAAGGTGCGACAGACGCCAATTGCCACGCATCGCATTATAACGGATCAACACGTCCGACCTCTCCGTCAAAGGCCCTACCGTGTGTCTCCGCGAGAACGACAAGCCATCCGGGACCAAGTCGAAGAAATGCTTCGCGACGACGTCATCCAGCCTTCAAACAGCCCATGGGCGGCACCGGTTGTTCTAGTGAGAAAGACGGCGCACTTCGATTCTGCGTGGATTACCGCCGCTTGAACAACATAACAAAGAAGGGCGTCTACCCCCTCCCCCGCATCGACGACACACTGGACCGCCTCTGCAACGCCAAATATTTCTCATCGATGGACCTCAAGAGCGGCTACTGGTAAATTGAGGTCGACGAATGAGATCGCGAGAAGACAGCATTCATAACTCCGGATGGGCTGTTTGAGTTCAAGGTGATGCCATTTGGTCTCTGTTCCGCACCAGCGACGTTTCAGCGAGTAATGGATACAGTGCTGGCAGGCCTGAAGTGGCAGATTTGTCTGGTATATTTAGATGACGTCGTCGTCTTCGCCTCGAACTTTGAAGAGCACCTCAAAAGACTTCGAACAGTACTAGACGCAATCAAGTCGTCTGGCCTAACCTTGAAAGCAGAGAAATGCCACTTTGCCTACGAAGAGCTGCTGTTTCTAGGCCACATCGTTAGCAAGGAAGGAGTACGCCCAGACCCGCAGAAAACAGGTGCTATTGAACAGTTTCAACCGCCGGCCGATAAGAAAGCAGTGCGCAGATTTCTCGGACTATGCGCATATTACCGACGATTTGTGAAAAACTTTTCGCGCATCGCCGAGCCCCTGACCCAACTGACGAAGGCAGACGTGCCGTTTAAATGGGAAGCGCCGCAAGCAGAAGCCTTCAAGGAACTTCAGCGTCGTTTACAGTCCCCACCGATCCTTGCGCATTTTGAGGAAAACGCCGATACTGAAGTTCACACCGACGCAAGCAGCGTGGGACTAGGCGCCGTTCTCGTTCAAAAAAGTGACGGGCTGGAGAAGGTCATCGCATACGCCAGCCGTTCCCTTTCCAAGGCCGAGGCTAACTATTCGACCACTGAGAAGGAGTGCCTTGCCATCATCTGGGCTACGTCGAAATTCCGCCCCTACCTCTACGGACGGCCGTTCAAGGTGGTCAGCGACCACCACGCGCTCTGCTGGCTTGCCAATTTGAAGGATCCCTCTGGCCGACTCGCTCGATGGAGTCTGCGTCTCCAGGAGTTTGACGTCACCGTCGTTTACAAGTCCGGACGCAAGCACACTGACGCCGATTGCCTCTCACGAGCCCCTGTAGATGCACCGCCGCTGGACGACGATGAGGACGCCTTCCTGGGACCCATCAGCGCAAGCTCTTTTGCTCAGCAGCAACGCTCGGACCCCAACCTAAAAGGCCTCATCGAGTACCTGGAAGGCAAGGTTTCTTCACCCCCCCGCTTCATTCAAGCGAGGACTGCCTTCCTTCTGTGTGCAGAATGAGGTCCTTGTGAAGAAGAACTTTACAGCGAACAAAACAGCCTACCTCCTTGTTGTACCTACTTGTCTCCGCGAAGACGTTCTACAGGCTTCGCACGACGAGCCGACAGCTGGACATCTCGGGTTTACTCGCACCCTCCGCCGCATTCAAGACAAGTATTACTGGCCCCGACTGTCTGCCGATGTCGCACACTATGTGAAAACATGCCGAGATTGTCAGCGACGAAAGACTCCTCCCACACGACCAGCAGGATTTCTGAACCCCATTGAACCTCCCTCAACGACCCTTTCAGCAGATTGGCATGGACTTGCTTGGCCCTTTTCCAACGTCAACATCTGGAAATAAGTGGATCATCATAGCGACCGACTACCTGACCCGCTACGCCGAGGCGAAAGCCCTACCGAACGGAACAGCAGCAGAAGTGGCCAAATTTTTCGTGGAGTGCATTCTTCTTCGACACGGCGCCCCCGATGTGCCCATCACGGACAGAGGAACAGCATTTACGGCGGAACTCACGCAAGCCATCCTGCGCTACAGCCAAACCAGCCACCGGAGGACAACTGCATACCATCCGCAGACCAACGGATTGACCGAGCGCCTGAACAAAACCATCGCCGATATGCTCGCTATATATGTAGATGCCGAACATAAAACCTGGGATGTCATCCTGCCTTACGTCGTCTTCGCCTACAACACCGCAGTGCAGCAGACCACCCAGATGACGCCTTTTAGGCTCGTCCATGGCAGGGAGGCCACGACCACGCTAGACGCCATGCTGCCCAACGTTACAGAAGAAGAGAACGTCGACGTTGCCGCCTACTTACAACGCGCAGAAGAAGCTCGAAGGCTTGCCCGATTACGGAAAAAAGATCAGCAGCGGTCCGACGCCAGACGCTACAACCTACGAAGACGCAACGCGGAATACAAGCCAGGAGACCAAGTCTGGGTGTGGACGCCCATTCGCCGCCGTGGATTGAGTGAAAAGCTTTTGCGCCGCTATTTCGGCCCGTACAAGGTTCTTCGTCGGCTGGGTGAACTGGATTATGAAGTCATCCCTGGCGCAATGACTGCATCCCAGCGACGCCGCGTACGACCAGAAGTTGTCCATGTAGTCCGTCTGAAGCCGTATTATGCGCGCTAAAGGCCGCTGCATTTCCATGCTCTATTTTCGCAAGATCTGTTTTTTTCCCTTACTAGTCGCATTATTTGTTTTAATGCATCGGGTCGATGCTTTTTTGAGAGCGGAATAATGCCGCCAATATTTGCAGTGTTTGTTCGTTTTTCAAATCTGCCGCGACACCACCTTATCGCTTTGTTTGCGACGCAAGACGCGACTAGATTTATCTCGATTGATCGCAGCCAGGCAAAGCTGATTCTACGTTGTTCCGGAATGTTCTAGTAACTTTGCGCCCTTTATCTCGAATGTTCGCTATCAGCTGTGACATTCCGTGTGTGCTACGAGGATCCACGTTCGACGGCGCGGCGTAGACGGAGACCCGTGACAGCGGCATCATCAATTACCCAGCCATGCTCTTTGAGTGACGACCAGAACAACCGGACCCGCCGCCGCCCCGGGGAAACAGGCTTTATCCTCCCCAATTTCCGGGCACATTCCAGGACAAGGGAGCTGTCAGCGGGCCAGAGCGCGCCGTACCACAGCCGACGCTATGCGCTACCGCGAAGACAACATTCTTTCCCTCCCCCCCCCCCCTTTGTCGTGGGCTATCGCCGGGAAGGCACCCACAGCTTCCCAGAAGGGCCGTGACGGACACCTGTCAGACAGACAGGCAGTACTCGCCAAGAATGTGGAAAGACAGGCGCTAGTGAATTAGCTCCGAAGAGAGAGCCTGTGTATACTCTCACTTGAGAGAGAGTGGTGGCGTTTTTGTTGTTTATTTAGTTTGTATTGTTAACAGACTCTGGGGTCGAGGCTAAGCCCAACCCAAGGGGTGGTCCCCATCTCGCATGTTATTTTGGATTGGAGAATTGATGCTTTGGGCGGGCCACTGGAAATGACCGCCCTTAGTCCTTTGTTAATCAAGTGCTTAAAAGCGCATGTAAACGGATGCAGTTCAGTCTGAGCTGGGGCTCCATGCTTAGCATGTAATGTGATGCTACTTAGGCACTAACCTGCCCGGTCGATGAGTAAAGTAGTGCAAAGTTTGTTCTTTTGTAAATTCAGTTCTGCTTTTTCCAGTTTAACTCTCTGTATATGTGTGTTGTAAAATTATGCTCTGCTGTCATCATCTACAACCTCGCCTCCTGTTCATCTTCCAAGCCGAACGACACTAGAGGAAGGGTTTGTGAACCATCCTCGAAGAAACGGACGACTACTGAAATTCTACTGCATACACGCTCAGGACGACATCGTTCGCCAAGAGGGCCTTCAGCGCCGAAGCCCGACGGCGTGCAGCTTCTGCCAGTAACCGCTCGAGCCCAACTCCGGAGCCACTCCATCGCCCCCATGAAGTCGTCGGCACGTAAGCTCGGACGCCCCAGCCTCTGATGTATAACCTTAAACATGTGTAATTATTGAATATACCTGTTTGTTTAAACTGAGCCATACGGTGTCTCTTTGCCTCTCCGTCCCGTGTGGACCTGCGCATTATGGGGGTCATCACACAGCTTTAAATTGAGCACGGCCGACAGCGGCGGGCATTCCGTTCGACGACCGCCAAGCACGCTTGTCGCTTCGCCGCTGCCCAATGATTCAGTCCATTTTTGGTGCAAGTCAGCCCAATAAACAGTTCTTTTAGAAGACCCTTTCGTCCGTCTTCATCGCTGCTTCGACTGCCGTCACCGCCACGTGACAATATCATGACGGTGCAAAAGCATATCCTTTCGGAATTTCAAAATCGACGCTCTCACCACCCCAATCCTACAATGCTCAAAAGCAACGCATTTAAGGCTCTCAGCAGCGGATCTAGAATTATAATAAAGCCAGCGTATAAAGGTGGGGCCACTGTAGTTACGGATAAAAAGGGCTACCTTGATGAGACCCAACGGCAATTTAGTGATTTCTTTTTACAATGCTCTCTCTATTTGTCCGACGCCGGAGTACGACAAAAAGATTTCAGAATCTATTTTAAGTCTGCTAAAGAAGGAAATTGGTGACAAGATCGCACAAGGTCTGTTCCCGTTACATTCAAGTCCAGGACTTTTTTATATTCCAAAGACTCCCAAAGAAAACAATCCGGGAAGGACAGTCGTCTCTGGAATTGGAACCGTTACTGAAAACATCTCGAGTTATATCGACAACCTCATCACAGATATCCCTCTCTTATATTCCTTCCATATTAAGAACATCATCCGCTTTAGAGCGAAATTCAAGACTTGGACATTCCGGTTGATTCCCATCTGGTGACCCTTGACGTCGCTTCACTTGACACCAACATACCACATGCTGATGGCATCAAATCATCCCTCAATCAGTCATCCATGCTGATGAGTGCTTAGAATCTAAACTACCGGCTGACGGCAACGCGCTTTCAGAGGTGTTAAAACTAACAGTTGAGTTAAACAACTTTGAGCTTAATGGCCAACTCTATATGCAAATAAGGGGAACATCAATGCGAAAAAATTGGACCAAATTACGCTAATATTTTAACGGATTAAAAGACGACAAAGTGGGCCCATCGTCACATCCTGTGTTCGATCTTCGCTGCTGTTGCTCTAGTTCCAGCGATCGGGACGATCGCTCGGCACCCCTGGGTAGTGTCGCGGACTAGAAGACAACAAACTGGGCAGTGGCACGGCACAAAGCGCTCCCGCTAGACCCACCGCCATTAAATCATTCCATCGCTATCTCTCATGTAGTCCTGTCTTCACTTGTTTGCCATCGCGTAACAATATATTCATGTCTATACTTGAGACAGAATTCCTCAACAGTTCTACATGTAAACGAATATTTTACAGAAGATTGAACGATGACATTATTATTGTCTGCACACATGGCGAGCAAAAACTAAATTTATTTCAGACTTCAACAGCGCTGACACAAACATCTCGTTTTCCTCTTCACATTCAGCCTCGACAATGAGTTTTCTTGATGTCCAAATGACCATCACGGAAAACAAACTTGAGGCAACAGTTTACAGAAAACCCACAGACCGACACCAGTATTTGCACTGTCACAGCAGTCACACTCGATTTGTAAAACCACCATCGCGTACAGTCGGTCCCTACGTTTCCGTAGGATTTCCTCTGAAGAGGGTGAATTTGGATCGAACTGCGCGCAACTCCGTGGGGACCTGGCACAGCAGAAACACGCACTGTCAGTCATCGATGATTCAATCAAGAAAGCTTCAAAGCATGACTGGCACGAACCCGTAAATGAAAAAAGCAGCCACGCCCAGACTCTCAAGTCAATCTGATCCTTACACATTCGGCGTCAAGACCCAATGTTAACACAGTTCTCAAGAAACACCACAACATCCTTCTATATAGTGAAAGGATGAAAGAAGTTATCCCTTCTTCCCCACGTGTTGTGTATAGGCTTGCAAGAGACATCGGTGATACGATAACGTCATCTACAATCGGCAACCGTACCTGCAGAGGATCGGCGCCATGAAAATCCTAGGTGCAAACTCTGTCCGATGATGACAACAACTACTAGTGCTAAAAGCACAGCGTCATCGTTCTCATTTGAGATAAAAGGTAACTTCTCATGCGACAGCGTAATCTTGCCTACCTCCTGGAATGTGGCACCTGTAAAGCTCACTACGTGGGGCAAACAGTTACACCATTAAGAATTCGCATCAACAACCACAGCTAACATGTGCGGACACCAGCCAAATCTCCCACTTTCAAAACGCAACAACTTGGGGCACCCATTCGATAATTTACATCTATTATACTCCAGTCGGGGTTAAAAACACATTATGACCGCGAGAGCTGTGAATCGTACCTGATTCACAAATTTAACAGTCTCGAGCGGCATCAACGCAACAGTAGGCCGGCTATCATGCTTACAACATTAATATTGTGCCAAATATTTATCCCGAATACGTGGGCAGTAGAGAATGAAAGAACGCGTGGCAGAAAGCACAGAAAGCATTGCTTCAGACGTCCATTCTTCGTTTCTTCTATTTCACTCGTATTGTCCCGCATTTACTGTTAGTATTGTTTTTAACCACCATTTTTATACATTTATATTGTATTTTCGTCTATTGTACTATATTGTCGCGCATTTACTGTTATTTTTTTCGCCTTCCTGTTTTTCCTCTTTTTATTGTTACTTTTGCAGTTATGTCCTTCTTTTCTTCAGATATTGATGAACTGCCTTCCTGTTCTGATTTACCGTGCGGTACTACATTGTGCTTCTTGCTCACAACACTTCGTGTCTGGCTTTGGATTTGTTGCTAGCCTTGCCACTCTTCTTTTCTGTGCGTGCGTGTGTGTATGTACAGAGTGCTCGTGTAAAGATAGATTAGAAACTTGCCATTTTTGCTGATATCCTATTTTGTATTCGGTCGTGTTGCCACCACCCTTCTCTGAGTAGCCTTGCGCAAAGTCCTGTGCAATAGCTTTTCGCTTTTTTCTTTTACTTCTTTTTTTCAATGTCTCTCTGGAATTCCTTTTTACCCCTAACTTCACCTGTTCCGCTTTAATGTTGCCTTCTTGTTGCATAGGGGTCAAGCGCTTCACCCTTGTCACCAAAATGCGGGGACGAGCGACACCTCGAAGTTCACTCCCCTGCCTTTCTAAGAGAGTCCTGAAGTTTTGGGGAAAGGAATTTTCCTCCACGATTTTAGTGTTATTTTTATATTAGTTTATTTTCTTTTCGATCGTTCGGTCTTTCCGAACGCCTGTATTCACTTTAGGGGATGGAATTTGTTAATTTGTCATTGATTCTCTTGTTTTCCATCTGCGCCTTTTATTTTCCTATTGCTTACACTGGTGTATTGCTCTACTTCTGTACCTCGCGCGTGCTTTAAAAGCCTCGTGCTTCGCATGCTGTAGTACACTTGAAAAAGGCTATTCCCCCAGCCGAAACGTCTTGAATTAAATCTTTTGTATTTTACAATTTCTGGTGGCTTTATCTTTATATATATACTTTTTGTTTCAGCTAACACTTTAAAAAAACTTCACAAATAGGCGTCTTGGGGTAAAATTTTCACTTTTGCGGCCTAGTTGCAAGTAGCGATTTGTAGCCGTTCTTTAGTAATAGCCGTATCAGTTTTTAGAATTTCGAAAACGCGATTACCCCTGGCGCTGCAACTCGACAAAATTTGGCTCTTTCGACTAGTTGCGTGGCCTGGAGGGGTTGTTTTGCCTGCATGCTTTCGAAAGCGCATGTATTTCTGCACAATGCAGCCAAATTTTGTCGAGCCACAGTGACCAGGGTATTCACGTTTTCGAAATTCTAAAGACATATATCGCTATAGCTAACGACCGGCTTCAAATCTCTAATTGCAACTAGGCATCTAACTCTACTAGTTAACAACTTAGTTTCAGCTTGCTACTTAAAACGATTCACCGGTTTTCCTGTGTCCGCCAACACTAGTAATATTATACCGCAAAAGCCATATTTCACCACAAAAACATATTCTGAAAATTTTCGAAAGTGTTCGCTGAAACACCCGGTATGCACATATATATAGTCGGCTCAGTGACTGCACAAATAGTTTTGCATAACCACGGGTGCGTGGGCATTCTTTTTCAATGGTTGACGACACTCTGCTCCCAAACAGTGATTGTTAGAGGTCGGGATGGTGGAAGAGAAACAAAAATTGGCATGCAATCTTACAATGTCTTACGACAAATATATGAACGCAAGGTGTGAGACGCGTTGCCTCCACATGCGCTTCGGGATTTCTGTGCATTGCTTAAATTTCAGCACCTGCAGCGCTGGATAAACGCGCTTTTTTCGTCCCGGCTTCGGCTTCGGCCGCTCGCACCGCTGAGTACTGGCGTCTTTCACGTAGTGCTGCGGCTGTCACATCTGCCTAAGCAATTCTGCACTCCGAGCTCGTCGAGCTTTTGCAAGGTCTTCGCATGTTGAGGGACCGTGAACGTGCATCACAAGCGCATGCTTGTTGCCACCTGTGTGCACCTATCGATTGCGCGCCCAGATATCCTTACAATGTGTGAGTGTAGCAGTCTCAGTCTCAGAGGAGATTCCCTCAAATCAGTTTGAGAAGCTCAGCCAGAAACCAGCTCCCAGGTGACAAAGGGTGTGGTCATTTGCTGCTTAGCTTTCGCCGGTCGCGAGTAAGAGAATGGGATTCACAAGTCCAGGATTCACAGTCCAGGATTCACAAACAAAACAACCTTTATGCAGCACAGACAGGATACAGAGGAATATAAAATCTCTCGTAAGAGCACAAAGAAAGAGATTCCATCAAACACTGCTGCAGATGCAAAGTAACACTGTAGAGAGGCTACAATTCCACGAAAGGTCTTGCACCTGAAGTGCACTAACACAGGAAAAAGGGAAGCAAACAAAACACAATTTGCTCACCGGGCACTGCGACAGTGTGAAGACCAAAGAATCACCACGTGGCTACACCAAAGACTTTTTCGCGTTGCCTCACTGGCCCGTAGCTGGGCGAGTATTCTCGACCCGGGAGTCATGCAGGTGCGCTGCTCCGAAGCTTATATGATGGCACGGGCTGACACCACTGCGCGTCCTTCCCGTATAAGACGCGCCGCGTCTGTTCGCTACATTGCGCCAAGGCAGGCGCGCACATAAACAAAGCGTTAACCGTTCAGCGACTCTCTCCCTCTCGCGCCAGGTATAATGTCGAAAAAAAAATAATGACGGACTATTTTGCGTGGTTACACCAAAAGTAAATTGGCTGACGTAGCTCTTCGCTTTGCACTTCGATTTTGTTTCGAGGCTTAATTTTTAAGTTTAAGCAGGCTTCAAAGATTTACGAAATCAGACTTAGGTTCGGCTTTTATCTTATGACGCAATAGGGTTTATGGGTTAATGCCCATATATGTAAAACTGGTAATTCTGTAATTTATATTATACCACTCCTGGTGCAGTGGATTAGCGGTTAAGCGATGCGCCATTGACCTGCAACGGCAGATGCTGCCACCGGCGGGTCTTGTAAGCCCCGGGTTACTCTTCTCAAAGAACGTCTCACGACTAATCATTAATTGAGCTGCCACTTGCCACTGTGAGAAACTTGGGTGGAGGAGACAAACCGACAACGGTGAAATGGCGAGTGGGGTTTTAGTGCTAGCGCACTGATAAAACGCACATGGAAGGAATTCAAAATATGCAAAGTTTGTCCAGCTTTGTGCACAAGGTATAGAATGACTTAATGACTTTTAATGCGCAAATATGCTTCGCTCTAAGCGCTAAGCATCGAATTTTGTAGAGTCTTGAGAAAGAGTTTGCGGGTTGTGGGCGAGATAAAAACGAAATGATTTCTTTTTGGTCAGGTAACCAAGATCAATGACAAACAGCAACTTGATCAGACATGCTTGTTGCACTATTACAACGTAAACAGCCCACTCGTCAAGGTTGAAACATAAAAAAATGCTCAAACTTACATGCCACAAATTTTTATCCCTAAATATGTATCCCGCAAACGCATCGAACACAGAGCTTGCTTTCGAGGTGTATGCTACACGTAGCAGCTCTTTCACGGTTGAGGTGAACACATCATTCTTCATTTCATATATAAGATGTGTTTTAATTGTGGCTGGGGCCCGCCAGTACATAGCGTTTCCTAACTTCCACTACGTCCTGCGCCATTTTGCTTCAGGCTTATTTCACCACAAATAATAACGTTTTTTTCATTGTTTTTTAAACAAGATCATTTTTGACACGTAAAGTAATTGCAAGTAGCAGCGTTTGTTTATTTGGCATTCTGGTATTATGATGTTTAAATTTGCAACCAATGTGTCATTTTGTAGATAATGTTTTACATTCGGGTAAAAAGGAAAAGCTGGTGTTTTATGCCATCAAACAAGCTATATGGCTTTTGTCTGTTTGAATGTGCACCGTAAGCGTGAAAATATTGCTTGGGCATCAGAACGAGGAGCATGGCGCGAAAATGAATCCTGATGTAAACGCAGCAGCGTTGATCACCCCCCCCCCCCCCCTTTCCTTTCTTAGTCCTTTCAAAATTTTGCGCTCTTTTCAGAACGAAGTTCGTGGAAAACCCTGGCACAAGAAGTAAGTGCGTCTGATTGCTTTACTGATAAGAATTTTTATATACCATGTATTGCCGCGTATTTTTCTACGTCTCTCATGGACGTTTCCTGCCCGACTGCAATTTGCGCTCGAAGGCTGCCTGAAAACATTAATTATCACGTCCGTGAGCTCCTCGAATTTTGATTATTCTCCTTGTTCTGAGAGCTTGATCTTAAATGTAGTCGTTGGGGGAGACCAACAGCAATTCTGACTCAGAAGACTGCAGAGGGACGCTTCGCAATCGCCGCTGATACTTTCATTATTAATATTGTAAGTTTCGGTTTGAGGAAATCGATATATTCCACTAGTGTGCAGCTCTTCCTGTATTTTCTCATCGTAAAGGTGGCTTATCCCGCAGCTGCTAAATGAGGAAAAATCGTCATCTCGCTCCGTTTCACATTGCGGCTGACGGATGATGTTAGCTTTGCTTGAATCGCACAAGCGGTAGGTGTCCGCGTGTCAGCTACGCTTGCTTCCGTAACATCTGCGCCTTCAGCCACGTGCGGCTATCACACCACATTGTGTGTAACCATTGCGCACTGCTTAGGGTGGTAGTCTGTCGTCACTCGTACAGAGCAAAGCAGCTCCTTCTTGAAATAGAGGGCCTCTGCACGTTGAATGATCTGTACTCCTCTTGTTACATAACCTCACGTTGACCGGTTGATAACACCGTGCCAAGAATTTAGACCGCAAGGAGGCCGTCATCTCTATCTCTGGCGCCGTCATCAAAGGCACTGACAGAATATGGGTGCCTTCTTTGCGGCGACCGTTCGTGCTCGAAAATAAACTAATGGGCAGTACTAACTTAAACTATATCGATAGGTTAGCGTGACGTGATCGCAAATGTGTGATTTTTACCTTAAATAACGATTTTATAAGAAACAAATTACGTAAAAGGGAAGTACTCGTGGCGCTGCCACTCGCATATTCGTACAAACTGCGGCTGTGCCGCCAATGAGCAATTGACGTCGAGTTACGCGAAAACCAGCGTGCCAGGTGCAACCAAGAAAGCGAAGGGTCCCATAACTAAAACCTGCAAAAGAAGCTACGGATGGAAAGGCTGGAAGCAAAATCGAGCGCTTTGTCTGCGCGCATTCGGTGCTGAGTACTGAACAAGCCTCATTTGAGGCCTGAGACCGAGACTAAATGCCCACGTCTTCAGGCCTAGGCCAAGCCCGGGCCCATTCGCAGTCACTTTAGAGGTAAATTGCTGACTGTGTGCAAGTAGACTCCTACTGCACAGGTAAAACTGTAGGCCGAGCCGCAAGCTTTAACCGGCACTAACGCTCTGCAATGCTTGTAAGGTGGCCATAGAAGCGGTTTCCTTCTCGCTTCAGCTGTCGAATCGGCTACTTTTACTTTTGCAGGCAGCGGGCGTCCTGCAATCTGAAAGCGCGAGTTGATTTTTGTTTAAGTTCGTCCTTCTGCGCACATGCGCATGAACGCACATCGACAACATGTAAAGCGGGATGCGAGCTAGTGGTCTGTCATGTTTTTTCTTCCTACTGGAACGGCGCGTATACTTTGAGAAAGCTGAGAAATATTTGAAAACCACTGCATACGTCTACCGTCAGCTCTCATTGAATTCAAATGAGAAAGAAGCGACCCATAGCGGGTCATGATGCCTAGAGTACATGAATGAAAGACGTTAGAAGGCAACTGCTGCTGGCATGCTTTTTATCATTCCTTGAAGCTTTCTTGTGCAATTCACGAAGCACAAAATTCGTCGAAGACCATGTCCTCGCGTCGTAGTAGAGCTATCAGCAGTTTATTCTGCAGACTACCTTCGACAATCTCCCGAAGTTTCTTCTGCACCCAAAGGGCCTATTTCTACCGTACTCTTGCGTCAATGACACGCAGCCATACACCATGCAGCGGAGAAGATCTCCTTTTAGTAGGATTTGGACAGAGTAGCCTGGACACCTTTCACCTTAGCGCCGTGATGCCTGATTTGGCTGGCGGGCTAGTTCCGGATTCCGGCCGCGTTGCGGTCCTTTGGAACTGGCGCACCTAATTCGTTAGAGAGCTCGAGAGCAAATTCGCCTTCCTAATAAAGTAGCGTTGTTTATTTTTCGCGGGTTGTTTGTTGGGCAACGCTTTCAGGATTTTGATTTCTCATTGCATTGTAACTACTGCCGAGCTCAAACAGGCGAGGGCATAAAACAATACATGAATCATTTTAGACAGCACTTCCTGTGACAGATTATAAGATTGTACCAACATGGACAACAACCGTAAAAACCCCTGTTCTGTGTCCCAAGTAAGAGAAAGGAAGTGTAAATGTAGTCCAAAATGCAGAAATAAATGTTGCTCTTCATGACCTCAAGGTTCTAATCGGTTTAGTGCCTAGGAGGCGTCTAATGAAAAAGGAGCTGAGGATTAACGGGCACTCTGAGCTATATGCTACTTGTGAACCATGCATGCCTCGTCCTTTATTCTATGACATATTTTTGGTGGAGGTGCTTGTATTGTAACCTGGCCTATGTCACATATACCTTCTCGCTCCGAGGACGTCGGGCCTCTGCTGGTCGAGCCGGTTGGTCACCGAGTGAGTCGCAGAAACTTATGACTCCACCTTGAGCACGGGTTATTGGAGTCTACCTCGGCGCCCGCCTATCGACCAGTCATGCAAAGGTGCTACTTACTACGCCCTCCAGAACACACGAGTACCGAACTCCTTCCACGGCACTCAGCATGGCCACTGGTTCGTTCAGTTTCAACGCGTTGCCTCTTCATTTGCGAGATGACAGCGCAAACCTGAAGGATGTCTTGTTCAACCTGGAAGACGGCTGTCGTACGTAGCACTAGAACTGTGGTGGCCTTTTGACAACATGGCTTTATTTCTGCCGTCGACTGCTCGAGGCACACACCACGGGGATGGCTTGAACTAGCTGAGCCGGTTCTGCAGCTCTGGATACAGTTGCCCATCTACACAGTTACGACGTGTGTCGAAGGCACGACGCGGCTATTCCGGCGTATTCACCAGACCATGTCGGACGCCAGTAAAGCGAGCCACCTAATGCGCGGCTTTAAAGAACAGCTTTTCGCTGGCCTGGTGAGCAGCCCCCCCCCCCCCCCTCCCTCCGTCATTTTGCCGAGTTCCTGACGGAGGCGTAACGACAGAGCAGGTCGTCTAGCAGCGTTCCACTGTGTATGACAAGCCAGTA
This sequence comes from Amblyomma americanum, assembly GCA_030143305.2. Lineage (NCBI taxonomy): Eukaryota > Metazoa > Arthropoda > Arachnida > Ixodida > Ixodidae > Amblyomma > Amblyomma americanum. The sequence continues at coordinate 59,951 of JARKHS020036502.1, read as the reverse complement.
CTCGCTGCTTTAGCTACGGTGTTCCTCTCTGCCTTCAGAAGGAACCCTAACGTCCTCCGCGAGATGGTCTGTTCTATTGTGCATGAAGAGCTCCGTTATTGTTAGTGTAATAATAAAATTATGTGTATTTGTGATACTAGATATTTAACACTGTAGTCCTTTTTAAGTCGGTACAATGCAAAGAGTATGAGTAGATGAAAAGAGTCGTGCTTATTTATGAGTTATCCAGAGACATGTCTTTTTGGTGTGAAATATTGAGCTGTTTATCTTGAAAAAAGGCTCGAGGCCGTTTGTTCGGGAATTAAATTTTGGCGGAGCTTAAATTAGGAACGTATTCAATACATGGGGGATGTCTTCAGTGGTCGAGCCACGCTCTACAATTCAAGTTAGAGGACAGTTAGCACATTTGGCAGTATCTTCTCAAATGCATGGTGGGACGTCTTCAGTGGTCGAGCCACGCTCTAGAACTCTAGGTAGAGGCCACTTACCTTAGCGCATTTGACATTATTTCCCCAGATGCTTTTAGCCCCAACTGTGGTGAATGCACGAAATTCCTCACCATAGGTAGGTACAGCATACTTGGCGGTGAGGTTGTCACATCTCTTGTGGAAGTCTGAGCAATGCCAAGCTAGGTATTGAATATCACCATGCCATGCACAGCCGCAGTACAGGCACTCCTTGACAGCATCTATATTGCTAAGCTACGTGGTAAATATCAGCGTATTACATACAGCCGCAGTACAGGCACTTAATGACATCTAGATGCTCCCGTGATGGAAACGAGGGAGAGTGAGCCATTTACGGATGATGTTTGGCGTGTAGGCGGCATCGGTGGTGATATTATTTAAGATCTGGTCAAGCCGTGTGAGTGAAGCGGAGTTTTTAAGGTAACCAGGCAGTGTAATGGCCTTATGTCCAGCACAATGGCTCGGTTTGGCACGTTGTAGGGTGCACGTTAGGACAGCCGTGTTTTTGTACATGCCAGCACCGCCTTCGGAAACGGCGGGGTCTGCCGGCGGGTCTGTTACGGGAGCATGCACGGAATGCCACAGTAACAATTTTTGTGCTATACTGCGAAGATAGATAGATAGATAAAGAGGAGGAGGGAAAGACAGGGATGTTAACTAGAAAGGGGTCCCTGTTGGCTACCCTGCACTGGGGAAGAGGGATTAGGGGGCTAAAATGAGGAAGAGAGAAGGGGAAAATAAGTATATCTGAAATGAAGGGCGTCTCTTGTACTTCAGCTCGACACATTCCATCTTATCTGTTTAAACGCCGCACTACGAAGCACTGTTTAAAGGGCAACAGTTCCTATTCACAATTCATAAAAACTTTCTAAAATAGCCGTGATGTGGGTGAAAAAACTTACTCATCGGCAAAAAAAAGTGAAAAGAAATTTTCCGACATTTAGAATGACAATGCAAGTTTGCTTCCTCTTCTACGTCTAGAAGGTTGGCTTGCCCATATTCATATTGCTAACACCGTTTGGAACAACCTTTTTGGTCTGCGCAGTGCAAATTTCTGCTTCTGTTGCTGTCTGAAAAACTGTTGATGCAAATAAAAACTGCGCGAAGGCGACGGGACAAAGTGAGAAGCACACAAAGCACACACAAAGCGCAGAACTTCCAACTGATTGTATTTTTCGAAAACAGGGCGCTTGAAAAGGCAAACAGCTTGATGTACAAGGTACATGCGCTGCGCAAAAGGAACAGCGAGCGTAGGGTGACGACTGTATAAATAGAGCCACATGTGATTAGGACCTTCAGAAAGCCAGGATATGGCCATCCTCTTTTGTTGATAAAGAAATCGAAGGCGAGCTAACATATTTGTCGCCCCTTCTTGAGATGAAGAATGCCTCGATAACTTCTCCTTCGCTTTTTGATTTCGCCCTTGAAAGGAATTTTCTTTTTTCTAGACAAGGATGACAGTTGTTGGTATCGCATTTTCTACAGAGCAGCGGAAGATTGCGGCCCGTGCCGGTGCGTAGGGACCGCCTGTGCTCCAGACCGCAGTGTCTTCGCTATTTATACGGAGAACCAATAAGCTTGAATAATGAGTTATTTCACCGTGCGAGCTATGCAGCATAAAGTTTTCAGAGCCCGTGGAAAGCAGGGGAGAATTCTTGGTAGAATGGTTTTATAGCACAGCTACACAATAGGCATATCTCACAAATCATGAGTGGCTCCACGCCATCCCGCCCCCACTCGCAGCTAAGATCACAGTCATGCCGTTCCCGAAGAACATGCACCCCGAGCTCCACGCCGGCCGTAGCACAGCCTTAATCAAGGCACTAATGCGGCAGTACGGCTCTGACCAAAACGTCTTACATGTCGATGAGGCGAAATACCCGTCCAGCAAAGACGCTATGGGACAAGCGGTTACACATGTTACTGGTTCAATTCAGACTACGGGCTCCGTTCGAGGCATGAGCTCAAGTACGCCGGTTGAGGAGACCGGTATAGCGCTAGCACTGGCTTCCATACACAACATGGCCACACGTGACGAACACCATACCAGTCCGACGTGCACAATCATTACAAACTCACAGGCTGCGTGCGGCGCCTTCACGAAGGGTGCTTTATTTTTGCAGGCTGCGCGCACACTATCACCAGCCAAGTCCGATATATTCGCGACCGTGCGCATTGTTTGGACCACTGGTCACGCCTTCCTTCCCGGCAACGAGTGCGCCCACGAACTCACGCCCGAGCAGCAACCTTCCGGGCGCTGTAGACGAAATCGGACAAGGAAGCAGACTCTGAGGGCGTCTTCGTGCCTCTGCACACTTACACTCACACCACAGAAAATTACCGCATAAAAAGAACTGCCACTACCGCACCATCCCGCCGCGGTGGCTCAGTGGTTAGGGCGCTCGGTTACTGATCCGGAGATCCCAGGTTCGAACTGTACCGCAGCGGCTGCGTTTCAATGGGGGCGAAACGCCAAAGTGCCCGTGTGCATTGCAATGTGAGTAGACGTGAAAGATACCCAAGTGGCCGAAATTATTACGGAGCCCTCCACTGCGGCACCTCTTTCTTCCGTCTCTCTCTTAGTCTCTCCTTTATCCGTTCCCTTACCTTGCGGTTCAGGTGTCCGCCATTATGTGAGACAGATACTGCGCCATTTCGTTTCCCCAAACAACCAATTTTCAATGTTCCACCACCGCACCGAACTTTCAGAAAGGCCGAGAATGTGGCATGGCGTCAACCTCAGACACGCACGTATCCTAACCTATATCACAAACATTTCTTCCGCACACTCTACCCGGACAAATGCTAGAGCTGCGAAGAACACCGACCTAAACTGTACCATTTCGTTTGAGCTTGCACAACACCACCCGGCGGCGTCCCACCCCTAACCCCTTCCACCCCTTCCTCTTTGGAAGATATCCTATCAAGCACGGGGCCGACCGACCAGTGCCGGCTCACCGAGCGTGCCGACAAAATAGCGTGGCAAACGGGGGAGAAAGCTCTGACCTGAATGAACCGGCTGGGCACGCAATATCGCGACGGCACATGGAGCGTTGTACCGAGGGCTCCACTCAATGGGAGGAGATTACAATTTTCTCAGAAGCGGTGGCGTAGAGGTAGAGCATTCGCCTCGTTTGCAAGAAGACCGGGGTTCGAATCCCAGTGCTGCGCAATTCTCGACCGGATTAAAAAAAAAACTCCGTGTGTCGATGGAATTGCACAACCAGGCCTGGGGTCCGCCCTGAGCTCGGTGGCCAGAACCGACAAACGTACTCCCTCACCAGAACAGCATTTGGCCACCCTGGTGGAGTACTTGGCCACAACCTTCTATGATCTTATGATAAAACCAATTAACCCTCCGCCCTCAGTACCCAGCGGCTGCGGAGCAACAGGCCAATGCGGCGGTCAGACCTCTGACGCAGCGGAGGGTGCTAAGAATCCATTGTTACGGACAGGTCGCCACTGGAATCTGAACCTGGAAACGTTCAACGCTGGAACTTTATCTAGTGAGGCTAGCCTAGCAGTGCTGTTCGAGGAACAAGCGGGCATTAAATGGGATGTCATAGCGCTCAGTGAAGTTAGGAGGACAGGTGAGACGTATACAGTACACATACTGTGCTATCGCGGATTAGCGGATAGACGAGAACTAGGTGTGACATGCCTCATTAATCGGGATATAGCTAGCAGCTTAGAAGATTCCTGCAGTATTAACGAGAGGATGGCAGCTATCGTAATTAGGCTCAATACGAGGTACGAGCTGAAGGTGGTGCAAGCCTACGCGCCTACATGCAGCCATGGTGACCAGGCCGTTGAAAGTTTCTATGAAGACGTGCAATCGGCATTGAACGAAGTAAAATCACAGTACACTGTACTGATGGGCGAATTCAATGCGAAGGTGGGCAAGAAGCAGGCTGGCGACCACGCCGTAGGTGACTATGGGATAGGATCTAGAAATAGCAGGGGAGAGTTATTAGTCGAATTCGCGGATAGAAATAAATTACGGATCACGAATACCTTCCTCTGCAAACGAGAGAACAGTAAGTAGACCTGGAAGAGCCCCAATGGTGGGACTAAAAATTAAATCGACGTTATAATAAGCGCTCAACCTGGCATCCTTCCGGATGTGGACGTCCTCGGAAAGGTGCGCTGTAGCGATCACAGAATGGTAAGGTGTCGAATTAGATTACACTTGAGAAGGGAACTGAAGAAGCTAGTGAATAAGTCCATTAGAGTTAATGATAAGAGGGAAAATAGAGAAATTCAGGATATCGCTGCAGAGCAGATATTCAGCCTTAACTGAGGAAGACGATATTAATATCCTTACAATGAACGTTAATCTGACAGCCATCATTGCGGAGTGCACAGTAGAAGTAGGCGGTAGGACGGCTAGAATGAATACCGGCAAGCTGTATTATGAGATGAAAGACCTGATTAAGAAACGCCAAAGCATGAGGGCAACTAACGCTGCGGACAGAGTAGAAATAGCAGAGCTATCGAAGTTAATAAATAAGTTCAAGGTAGCCGACATAAGGAAGTTCAATATGGAGAGGATCGAGCATGCTCTAAAGAACGTAGGTAGCCTGAAAGTTGTGAAGAGGAAACTAGGCATTGGTAAAAATCAGATGTATGCGTTAACAGACTAGCAGGGCAGAGTCAGTTGCAATATGGATAAGATATTGAAAGTAGCCGAAGAGTTCTGCACAAATCTATGCAGTAGTGAATGTAATTAGAGCGTTAATGAGAGAGACAGTAGCGCACAGCAATGCGTCATCCCGCCAGTAACGAAAGATGAAGTAAAGAAAGCATTAGAAGCAATGTAAAGGGGAAACGCAGCTGGTGAAGATCAGGTAACAGCAGATCCCTTGAAGGACGGAGGGGAAATTGTGCTAGAAAAACAAGCCACCCTGTATACGAAACGCCTTATGCCCTTTACCGTACCAGAAGCTTGGAAGAACGCAAACATTGTCTTAATTCTAAAGAAAGGAGACACCAAGGACTTGAAAGATTACAGACCTATCAGCTTACTGTCCGACTTTAATCAACCAAATGATCAGGCAGGCTTTCGTAAACGTATTTAACAATAGATCGTATTCACACCATCCATTATGTAATAGAGAAATGTGATGAGTATAACCAACCCCTATATATAGCCTTCATTGATTACGAGAAAGCATTTGACTCTGTGGAAACCTCACCTGTCATACAGGCAATGCGGAATCATAGTGTAGAAGAACCTTAGGTGAAAATACTGGAAGATATCTATAGCAACTGCACAGCTAGCATAGTCCTCCATAAAGTCCGCAATAAAATTCTAATATGGAAGGGCGTCAGGCAAGGAGATACGATCTCGCCAATGCTTTTCACCGCCTGTTTGCAGGATGTATTAAGAGGCATGAATTGGGAACAGTTGGGGTTAGGAGTTAATGGAGAATACTTAAATATTCTGCGATTCGCTGATGACATTGCCTTGCTGAGTCACTCAGGAGATGAACTGCAGTGCATGGCCAATGAGTTAGACAGGCAGAGGAGAACAATGGGTTTAAAAATTAACATGCAGAAAACCAAAGTAATGTTCAACAGCCTAGCAAGGCAACAGCAATTCACAATTTTAAGCGAGGCGCTGGAAGTGGTAAAAAAATACGTCTACTTAGGGCCGGTTGTGACAGCTGATCCTTAACCTGAGAGGGAAATAACTAGGATAAGAATGGAGTGGAGCGCCTATGGCAGCTTCTCTCAGAATATGAATAGCAGTTTACCAATATCCCCAAGAGAATAGTGTAGAACAGCTGTATCTAGCCGGTACTCACCTACGGGTAGAAATGTGGAGGCTAACGAAAAGGGTTCAGCCTAAGTTAAGGACAACGCAGTGAGCCATGGAAAGAAAAATGGCAGCTGTAACGTTAAGAGATCGGAAGCGGGCAGAGTGGGTGAAGGAACAAATGTGGGTTAATGATATCCTAGTAAAAATCAAGAGGAAGAAATGGGCTTGGGCAGGGCATGAAATGCGAAGGCAATACCTTAAGGGTAACTCAGTGGATTCCAAGGGAAGGCAAGCGTAGCAGGGGGCGGCAGAAGATTAGGTGGGCGAACGGGATTAAGTTAGCAGGCGCCCAAGTTGTCCGTCGAGTTCATAACCCTTGACCTGTGAGCGACCGACCCCTGGACCTGAGGCTCAGGGGCAACCGTCCATCATATAATCTCATTCATATTGGTGGGAAGCCTTTCATCGTCTTCTGTCCTTTCCTGTAATGCTCGTCGTCATCTCACTATTTCATGCAATTGATCATTATGATCGGTCGATGGCCTCTGGTAATGTTACGAAGAGGAAGAACAGGGAAGTGGCGTCCAAAGGAGCGCTCGTTCTATGCCCGCAGCCGGGAAATCGTATTTTCATCGTTTACCTGTCGTCCTGTTCCTTGGCTTCCCACCTCGTAACAATATGATTGAAGTTCAGTAAAAAAATTTAAGGAACTTCTTGCCCTTAGGCATGTCTGTTGGAGGCCAGGCAACCGTTTTTTTATCTCGTTAAAAGACTGCACGGCTTCATCAGAGCAGAGGCAGTTCTTTCGACTACATTGCCTCGAGTTTTACATCAAAAGCTTGCAGTTGATTCTGAAGCGTGTGCCTTTCCGAGATTCATCTTGAGAATATTTAGAGCTTCTAGACCCTGTGGTTGTCAGGACTGGATCAGAACCATCAATTTTTCTCTTTGCAGCAGCTTTCCCGCATTTGGTTGCTGAGGTACCTTTGCAGATTTTGGACACTGAATGGCGGCTCTTCAGAGAAGCAGCTATAGAGATAAAAGCAGTATCAACCTTACGATTTTTCTGGGGTTCAGTATTCTAAATGAGGCACATTGATGAAACCGCGGTCTTGCCTGCACTCAAGGAGTTTGCATCGGACGTGCTTTGTTTGTAGCATTCAATTGCAGCAGTGGAGAGGGTAGTTTCTCCTGTAAAGTTGTTAAAAACCAAGCAAGGAAGCAAAATTGCAAGGGAAACTATATATGGCTTGATGAATACCAAGCGCCAGATTTCCTTTTAAACCTGCTACAAATTAAGCGTAGATAAGTCATCGCTCATCATGAAGGAAGCGGCGCAAACGCATCCAAAGCGAAGGTGCAAGCGACGACTAGTTTCCGCGTTGCTGCTCTGGATTTCTAAAGTCCATAATAATTTGTTTCTCTGAATTATATTGCGTAGTAATGTCTGTCAGCGAACAGGTTAAGAAATCTGTAGTAGTCACTGGTTATTTTTCGCTTAGTTATTCCTGTTGTATTTTTTATCAGTGAATGCATTTTTTTATGAATGAACTTTTTTTATGAATGAAGGTACGATTGTACTGAACTACACACTTTGTGAATAAAACAGATCCTCCCCAAGGCCGCCAACAGACGGCCCCTAGATGGATTTGACAGTGGAATTTCGGAAAAGCATTTTTTGCACTGCAGCCACTGCTTCGTAGCCTTATTTAGCTGAAATCGGATATCTATTCGAGAAAAAAAGCTTAGAAGATGCAATTCAACAGTCTTACCAGACATAATTTCTACATGTTTTACTCCACATTCTGATCATGTGACAGACGCGCGGCTAATAACTGAAGTAATAACAGAGTATTGTCGTCGCCTTGAGTAGATTTTAAGCCTAAAATATTTGCGAATTATTATTGCCATACTATATTGGACCCGGTCAGTAATATCTTCAGTGTTAGTTGAGATATTCAGAATGCATTTGTGAAAATGGGAAGAGCATGTAAATTTCCAATGCAAATATTGTGGTTTCAATGGGCCGCATGTTATCGCCTTTCGGTTCGCTCGACACACAGTTCCAGAGGACGCCTTCATTGGCCTTGTGGTAGAGAAATGGCCTCGCATTCGGGAGGTGCTGGATTCGATCCCAGTGCCGCCGGGTACCCACCTGTTTTTTAATGGGTAAAAGATTTCCCCCGGCCTGGTGCTTGGCTCTTCTGGGTTGAGATGCTTGGGAAAAGGGTCCTGGACCAAACAGTTGCCTTGGAAAAAAGGGCCACAAATGAGCTTCTACCGCACGAGGCGAATTTAGGGTTGCTTGACGGCCGAACTTATCTCTGATCCGTCAAGCCAACTGTTTCGAAGCACTTGGAATCGAAGCTCTTGGAGGCAGCTACTGGAGACCGCATGCCTAGAACACGTGCAAGTCCTCGCGTCCGGTCGAAAAAGAAGTTTTGCTGTTTTCAGTGCTTGGCTTCTGCCACGATGCTCAGGCGCTGGAGGACCCGACGTGCCAAGCAAGTGCGGAGATTTCTGTAACTGAACTCCGGTTTGTGGAAGTAGCGTGTGGGTAGTTGTGATGTCGCATTATTTGTATAATGTTTTTTTTTCCGGAGTGAGCGGCAAGACCAGTGATTAGTGAGAAGGCAGAAAATTACTCGAAACGGAAGGAATGTGCCCGCCCGAAGAAAGCTAGGGCACTTAACGTTGCGGTGACCGAAGGAGACTGTCCGATCCGGTGGTTTCGCAGAAACTAACGGAGATCCGGCTTGGTGCGGATTCCGGCCTCTGAGAGCGGGAGGCAGATACTACGCTTGATGGCGAGCTCTGGCCTGATTCATGAGTGTTGAACTTGTATGTTGCGTTTTAAACTCTTTTATAGTTGGTGCTGACTGGGATCTCGCTTAATGTGGACTCCGGCCTGATTGAATATTTGAGTTGGTAGCTTTTAATAGGCGCACCTACCGACCACTTCGTAACATAAATGTAAATAAACGAGTAGAGCTGAATGAAGTGTTGTCCTTTCCGTCCGTTGCAACCAGCCACCGAGCCAGCCAACAAGCGGGAACATTATCATTGAAGAACAACATCGTTTCATCCTCTAACCTTTCTACTTCGTACGGCACATTTCCTCGAACAAGAGCTCCTCCTTTCCAATAACACTGATACGAGCTTTTAGTCGCAGCATACACAGCTCCCATTCAAGAGACCAAATGGCGTGACATATTCCATAACCAGCGGCAGCACAGCCGCGACGCAAACACGATCACAACGAGAGGCGCTCTCTCTGCGCCGTGATGGGCCGAACTTGAGACCACCATTTAATCATCTACTTTCAACATAAAGGCGTTGGTTCGAGTAGACATGGCAAAAGTTATTATCACTACGTTGTAATTATTTCCGCTCGTCGACACACATTTCCTCACCAACGCCCACTTCACTCAACGTCGCGCAATCCGCGCGCCTTCCTTTACCAGGTGCGCTGCGATTTTAAAAATGTCGTTCTCGCCTCTTCGCAGTGTCTGTCTTTTTAGAGCGAAATATTTACTACTCGCCTCCGCAGCTTCTTCGCCGTGCGCCCCCTGTGAGCGATGTTGACCTTGAACAGAGAAGAAACCACGTGACAGCTATGATGACACTCAGCCGCCGCCCCCGTAACCAAGCGCTCACCTCTGTTTCAGTAGGCCGTCGGAGTTCGTTGTGTTCATTGTTGTTGGTATTGACAACGTTCGAGACACCGATGATTTGAAAGAAACGAAGGGCGCACAACTGACTGCCTGGGTCAGCGGACGCCTTATTCGCGTTTTGGTGTACGTGCGGGGATGAGAGAGAGAGAGAGAGAGATCTCGGCTGCATGCATTAGCGCTGAGAGCGTTGTGGCAGACACACGGCACTGCAGCAATAGGCCGCAGCGTTCATTTGGTAACCAACCTCTCACGATCAACGATTAACTGCAACCTGCCAGGGTGCCAGGGTTTAAGCGCTGCGCTATGTAGAACGCAATCAAAGCAGGTTTTCAAACGCAATCAAACGTACATAAAAGCGAGATTGAGGTGTCCACTGACTCACGGAGCCAGTTGTGCGTCTTCCTTTCGTGAAAATGAACAGCCTCTGCAACGTTCTCAACGCCAATGGAGCCATTGAACGCCGTCGGCTCACTTGTTTTGTTTGGTTTTTGCAGAATGTAGATGACGCATTAACTGTCTCGCATATCTCGGTGGCCACCCGAACAGATCCGTATGGGCAGGGATAAAGGAGGGAGCAAATGAAGAAAGGAAGAAACGGGAAATTGAGAATTGGATTATGGGGAAAGGCGCTGTCCCGCGCAGCTGCGCAACAGCTGTGCCTCAGCTCAACTAGTGGCGCATGCGCAGTAGTTACTAGGGGCGCCTAACTGAAAAGCACCGCTGTCTAGCCTAGTGTAGCTTTCGCTGCAAACAATTATCTGTGAGCACGAAGTCGTGCCCGTAAAGCAAGCTCGGAAAACTGGCAGCTGAGGCTCCAAATCAGAAAGGCTATCTCTGTACAAAACAGCTCATCATCGATTGACGGAACGACAGCCCATCTCCCGCGGTCTCTAGAAGGCTTCAAATTTCCAACAGGGGGTGGTCAGTAAAACTGTACAGCTGCGGCGCAGCTTTGAGAAAGCCGAGGGTATTAAGGGCGTGGTGCTCGCTGATAGCTGGCACGGCCCAAACTTGCCACAGTTTGTATATGAGGTGGTCAAGCATATATGGCTCTGGATGTGTTTCTGTGTTTCGGTGCTACCTTTCCTGTTTTTGCCCTTGAACGAGATCAGTCACATGATAGTAATGTTTTATATTACTAATCTTAAGATAGAAAAAATTAAATTGTGGCAATAAAGTTTTCTGTTGTTATTATGTCGCGGATAGAAGTAGGATATCGAAAAACACACTTTTCAGCTTGCGCAACGTAAAACGAGACAAGTGATAGGCGGAGAAAAGCAGATCTTGCACATCCGGGAAGCTGTGCTAGAATTTATTTGCTGCTCTCGCATTATTCTGAATGCATTTTACGCAGTCCTCACTTGCGTTTTTCCAATAAATACCATTATGTTAACTGTGTTTCAGAACGTATAGCACAATGCAACTATTGGTGACACGGCCGCTGCTAGCGCCATCAATTAAGTGGTTACTCCTGCGGCCTGAAGTCGAACTATATCCCGGAATGTGGGAATTGATATAAATGCACGGCGGTCAAATCAGGAAATGTTGTTTCGCGCAGCTGAACAACATATATGCATCGAGATCACCATTCCAGGCGCGCGCTTAGAAGTACCATAAAAACGAGCGACAAAAAAGGCCCCAAGTAGCGGTGGTACCCATTTAGGCTTCACCTTGTGTAAAATCGCACTAACTGGCACAGCATCGCGTCGCCGCGTGTCGACTCTACTGCTTCCTGTGTTGCTTGCAAAAATATTAAATTCCAGCAGAGAAGTTTCCAGGATGCACAACATTATACTACTGAGCATGGTAAAAATTGAAGCCACCAAAATGTCGTCAGTAACCAGGTGCTTTCAGATTCGGCGTCTCCCATAGCCACCAAGTGCCCCATCAAAACGGTAAAGACACACTCAGCACAACGCATTGTAGTTGTTACGGATTAAAACGTATTCTTCGGCTCTTTATACGTGTGTAGTCCTTTCTGCGGAACTAAAATATGCATTTATCGCGGAGGACACTGTTTTTTTTTAAGTCTTCTCGCCAGACGAGTGAAATTTATTAAACCTTTTATGAACATGAAGGGTTGTCATCGTTTTCAAATGAATGGCGGTGTAGCTTATCCTCTAGTGCAGGCGTCGACTTATCCTCTAGTGCAGGCGTCGACAACGGTGTCGACGCACGCATTTTGCTTGCAAAATCGGCCACATTGTATTTCTGTCTCAGATCTTTTCTACCCTCTAAAATCTTAGTTTGAAGTCAGTGTTCTTTTTGAGATTACAACGGGGCACCATACTGTTCAAGCCGAGATTTCATTTATTTTCCCAGTCCCTTTAAGCCTTCAAGCCTTTAAGAAGATTGACGCCATCAAACTTATTTGGCTTTGTGATTCGAATTTTCTTTAGTGTGTTTTGGTGTATATTCATGTTGCATTGTATTGCCCCTCCTGCTAGGGCCGAGAAGGGCCTGGGGTATTCCGTAAATAAATACATAAATAAATAAGTCATCATCATGTTTTCACCAAACGTTCCAGAAGATCAAACCTCGTAAAACAACGCAAGAGTTTTTTTTTGTTTTCGTGCGTTTTTAATCTTATATATTTCATGTGGTTTTAAAGTAAAATTCAGTTGCTAGACAGCGTCCGTGTCGGCGCTTTTGTTCGTAAAGTTTCGGCACTGAGTCCATTATAGAAAATGCATGTAACATTGAAATCGTTTCTGCAGCACCCCTTCGAAACAGTCTCTCTTGCAGCCTATACACAGCTTCCAACGCTTCGTGAGGTATTGGAAACATTTGGAAAACACTTCCTTTGGCAGGCTGTCAGCTCCTTTGTCGTGGCGTCTTAAAAGGCCTCCACGCTCCCCATCCACCGACCTTTTCGGACTCTCTTCACGCAAGGAAACAGGAAAAAATCGCATGGGGAGAGGTCATGCGAGTATGGCAGATGGGAAAGTACAGTAATGTTGTGCTTGGCGAGGAATTTTGTCACGCTGAGTGTAGCGTGCGGCCTTGCTTTATTGTGGAGAAGGCTCCATTTACCGGATGCCCATAAGTCAGGCCGATGGCGTCGCAGTGCATCACGCACGTGTTGGAGCACGCGGATCTAAAACTCCCGATTCACCGTCTGCCCTTGTGGGACGAACTCGTGGTGTACGACACCTCTGGCATCGAAAAAACTATCAGCATCGTCTTTGTTTTGGTCCTCCGTCGCCGCACCTTTCTCGACGCCGGAGAGATTGTGGGCCACCGTTCAGCGCTCTGCCTCTTTGTTTGAGGATCGTATTGAAAACACCATGCTTAGTCTTCAGCAATGATGCTGTCGACGAATGGAGCATACTTGCGCTGTGTCGGAGAGCAACTCAGCTCTCACTGATGCCCGCGTGTCGTTCTGGTCCTTTGTGAGGGAGTGCGGCATAAGTGTGGCATTCAGCTCTCATTTCCCCAAGTTCTCACGCAAAATTTAGTGGCATGTTGTCTTACTAATGTCGAGAGCATCTGATTGCATGCGGACTGTAATAATGCGGTCTTGCTGTATGATATCCAAGATCCAAGCCACGTTGTTTTCATTCCGTGAGGTTGAAGGGCGCCCCTGCCTTGTGTCTTCTTTCACCGACGTCCTCCTCGAAATGAGCCTCACGTGCCACTCGAAAACTCGCGCCCACGATAATGTCTCTTCGCCGCAAGCGTCAAGAAGGAGCTCATACGTCTGTGTAGCTGTCTTGCCAAGCTTCATACAGAATTTTACGTTTACACGCTGTTCGAGGTAGACGTCCATCTCTCCACATTCACTCACAGTAGAATGCGCAGACTAGTGACAACGTATTTTTCTACATGTAGTGTCATTTAGCGGTTGCCACAACAATTAACATAAAAAGCTCATGTTAGCCCGAAATGATGGCACTACATATATGCACCAGCATTTGTTTTGGGGAATCATTTCTAGAGCAGGAAATAAATGAGTCTCGAAACTTATCGGACCAAGGGTTTAGGTCCGTTGTTCGTTTAGCGCTGGTCCACAATATGAACTACTTCCAACTTACCCAACACGACGTACTCTTACGCTCAAGGCCAACTATTGGTTACTTAAATTTCGTTTTTATGGGTGTGCTATGATCCTTTTATGGGTTTGTGGTACATTTACGGACTTGCGTAACAAGGCATGTTAGAAGCATATATTTCTTCGTTTTGTATATATGTGACCGTGGGCATGTTACAGTTGTGCTTTGGGTAATATCTGCTTTCAACCTTTTCTCTGCTGCTGGCAAATTGTAAACGGGTCGCAGACGTTCTCAGTTACGGCGACCTGTGGTGTTAAATGGCGTTTTTTTTTCATTTCAGAAAATTACATGCGACCTATGCTGTCGGTTTAGCCAACGGAAATCCAGCGATAAGTGTTACTGTTTCTGGTATGAGCCACTTAGTTATTCCTTATTTAACCAGCCATTTTTTATGCGCTGACGTCTTTTCGACAGTTTCGATAGTGTTTTGCGACGAGAACAGTCGGTTAGTTTACGCCTATCCAGGTAGCATTGTACATGCTTTGTAGGTAGGCTAGTTGGAAACGACGTTCTAAAAAAATGGTACGATTTTAACGTAGCTAAACCATCTAGACGTGCTAAAGCATGTGTTTAGCTTGCTAGACTCAGTGTTTTGCTTTCCTTTGTCGTCGGCACGTCTCGGCAGTGCCGCGCTTCTTTGTACTGTTTGTTCGTGCATGGTCAAAACCACCTGCAGGCGGATTTAACATTTCGTTTGTGACACGAGATGCAACCAAACTTAACTCGATTGACAGCGTTCATGCGCAACTGCTTTCACGCTCTTCCGATTATTGCAGTTGCTTTTTATTCCTTATCTTAAATGTTCTTTGCGAGCTTCAATCTAGTGCAGCCAAGAACTTCAGTGAATCTGTTAGGTGACCGCCAAGCACGTTTGTTGCTTTGGCCGCCGCCGATTCAATTCAGTTCTTTGTGGGCGCCGGTATGCACAATAACTATTTTCTTTTAGAAGCCGTTTCTGCTGTGTTCCTACTCACTGGACTACCGTCACCAGTAACTGACACCTGGTGTACGTGCTAAGGAATGTCCTTGTTGCCCTTGCCCCCCGAGAGCTGCCAAAGGAGCCCGCGTCGTCCCGAAGAAGCAGACCGCGAGAAAGCCAAAGAAGCCGCACCAACTGTTGACGAAGACCTAAGCAGCCGTCGTATACAGAGGCGATCACCGCAATATGGTTTCCTTCCAGACCGAATGCGCCTAAATAAGAATTGCTCCGAACTTACGTCAACCATGCCTACGACAAAAGCCTCCATTATTTTGCACTAGCCGCGACTGCCGCCTACATTCAGCGGTTAATCGGCCGAGGATCCTGAAGAATGGCTGGAGTAGAATTAACTTGAAAACTAAACATTTTGACAGATTTTCCTGTCTGGTTGGGTTTGAAGAGTTATAATAAACTGCACATCTAAAACCAAAAATTTTAATTTTAATCCAGCGTCTCGAAGCCGACCCGGCTCCTTCATCAGGGGTGGCTGAGGGCAGTAGCTAGCGTCTTTTACGTATGGAGGGGAGGAGGGGGTCAAAAGAACGACAGCTGTGATGCGAAAGGCGTGGGGAAAGGGGAAGGGAGGTTAAGGCTGTTAGTCACGTTGTAACACTGCAGGGAGGCGGTAAATGGCGACTTTTTTTCGTTGAATTGAAGAGCGAAGTCCTTGGGCATATACTGGGGGCAGGTTTCCTTTTGTGCGGTTCATGTTGTTCGGGGTGGTTTGGATGTGCCAGGATTCCAGAAGGAGCCTTTTGTGGTAATTTGGTTCGGTTCCGAGGATGCGGGTTTCTTCAAAGTTGATTCTATGGTCGAGTCCTCGGAATGTACGGCTACTGGATTGCGCTCTCTTGCGAATTTGCGGACGTCGTTTTATGTTGCCGAATTCTTTCTTTGTCTACAAAATTCCTTGCGCCGACTGCGACGCAAGCTACATCGGCGAAGCCAAAAATTTCAACGAAAGAATTAGGCAACATAAAAACGACGTCCGCAAATTCGCAAGAGATCGCAATCCAGTAGCGGAACATTCCGAGGACTCCGACCATAGAATCTACTTTGAAGAAATCCGCATCCTCGGAACCGAAACGAATTACCACAAAAGGCTCCTTCTGGAATCCTGCCACATCCAACCCACCCCGAACAACATCAGCCGTACAAAAGGAAACCTGCCCCCAGTATATGCCCAGGGACTTCGCCCTTGAACTCAACGAAAAAAAAAGTCGCCATTCACCGCCTCCCTGCAGTGCGACAACGTGACTACCAGAATTAACCCCTCCCCCTTCCTCAGCCCTTTCGCATCTCAGCTGTCGTTCCTTTGACCCCCTCCCTCTCCATACTTAAGAGTTCCCCAAGAGTGATGCCCAAAGGGCCAACATACGTCGGGACCAGTTTCGCCCCCCCCCCCCCCTGCCTTCATAGCAACAACCACCACCACTTAAAAGACGCTAGCTACTGCCCTCATTCACTCATGATAAAGGAGCCGAGTCGTCTTCGAAACGTTGGGATAAAATTAAAATTTTGGTTGGAGATGTGCAGTTTAATATAAGTTTTAACATGTAGCCGTATAAGCAGCTGGGATGACCAGAGAAAAGTGAGGCACACTTTCTTCACCATGGAAAGTCCTGCCAGAATTTGCATTTAAAACCAGCAAGCTTCTCTAGCGACGTGGGGGTCATTAAGGCGAAAGTTCGCCGGAAAGATACACAAGCTTTCACTAGCATCGCCAGGAAAGAAAGAGCGCAGCTGCTTCCACAGTCACGCATCCAACACACAAGTGATACACAGGCCGCACGAGTAGTAGACATGAAGCACCTTTTTTGACGTGACGATCCTGACATGACGGAAGAAAAGAAGATGGAGCTTTTGATCAGGGGTGCTAAAGAGGCACTTCTCAGCAGTCTGACTCGCAATCCATCGAAGACCGTTGCTGAACTCATTAGCAAAGCGGCCTCCATTGAGAAAACCTTGGAAGCCTGCCATTTTCCTCGAGAGCTTCAAGTGATATCGGAAGCCCTCTCGAATGGCACAACATTCGGAAGAAACCTGTGGGATGACATCCGCGACATTGCACGGGAAGCATTGCGTCGCCTCTCATCATCTTCCAACCAGCCTCAAGTCCTGTTGGGGACAACCTGCTTCCAGATTCGCACAAGCCGTACCACATTTCCCGCTCATCACACCGTCCATGTCAAGTTTTACGTCGTAGGGCCGCACCTACGCTGCGGCTAATTATAGAAAGTCTCCCAGCCCCCGCAGGGAAAACTAAAGAAAGCAACCTTTTGGAGGTGAGGATGCTCACCAGCGAAACGACGAAGATCCTGCACCGACCACCCGCCTGAAGACGCCGCACCCGGTACGCTGGCGCGTGCACATAACCATGAGCTCGACCACGGCGCAATCGGTCTTCAGTGCGACGCCGCCAACCTGAAAGCCCCCGACGACACCGCCAAACTCCCGACAAACACCGACAGCCAGTCAACACATTCTGACCGACGAATACGGCCGACCTCTTCGCCAAATCCCTACCATGTGTCAACGCAAAAACGCCAAGCCGTCCGGTACTAAGTGGAAGAAATGCTTCTCGACTACGTCATCCAGCCATAGGAGACCCCCTTTGCGCCATCGGTTGTTTTGGGAAAAATAAGGATGGCATACTTCGGTGCGATGTCGAATACCGCCGCTTGAACGACATAGTGGAGAAGGCTGCCTACCCCTCCCCCGCACTTCCAAACTCTCGACAGGCTACACAGCGCAAAGCGCTTCAATGAATCTCAAGAGCGGCTATTAGCAAATAAAGTAGATGCAAGAGACCGAGAGGAGACCACGTTCATCACACGAGATGGCTTCTCTGAGTTAAAGGGGATGCCATTTAAACTCTGTTCCGCGTCAGCTATTTTCCAGCGGTTGCTGGATACACTACTCACAGGTTTGAAGTGACATGTTTGTCTCGGATACTTAGATGGCGTCCTTATCTTTCCCTCGAACTTCGACGAACACCTGAAAAGGCTTCGAACATTGTTTGATAAAATGCTGCCATCTTTTCATAATTTGAATCAGAGAAGTGTAACTACGCCTAAGAAGAGCTGCTGTTTCTAGGCCTTATAGTATGCAACAGTGGAGTATTTCCAGGCCAGCAGAAAACAGCTGCCATTGCACAGTTTCCGCCACCCACTGACAAGAAAGCTCTGCGCAGGTTCCTCGAACTTTGCGCCTATTATCGTCGGTTTTCAAGAACTTTTCACTTATCGCCTACACTGACCCAACTGACAAAGGCAGACTTATCATTCAAATAGGAGGTGCCATATCCAGAAGCCTTCAAAGACCTTCAGCGCTATTCACTCACCTCAGGTCCTCGGGCAAAATAATGAAAACACCGAGACCGAAATTCATACCGACGCAAGCAGTTTGGGCCTCGGCGCCGTCCTCGTTCAGAAAGCGAAGGACTGGAGAAAGTACTCGCGTGTGCAAGCCGTTCTCTGTGGAAGGCCGAGGCCAATTATTCGACGACCGGGGAGTGTCTCGGCATTGTTTGGGCTACGTAGAAACTCCGCCTTTACCTGTTCGAACGACGATTCTAGGTGGTCTGCGATCACCAAGCACTCTGTTGGATTAACAATTTGAAGGATCCCGCGGACCACCTTGAATGATAGAGCCTGCGCTCCAGAAGCCAAGCATAACGATATGGACCGCCTATCTCGAGCTCCTGTCGAGAAGCCGCGAGGAGAGGACGTTGAGGACGCGCTTTTGGGCCCGATGAGCACCAGCGATTTCGCGCAGAACCAACGCTCGCATCCCGACCGATAGACTCTCATCCAGAGTCTGGAAGGCAAGCCTTCATCTTCCCAAGCTGCGTTCGAGTGAGGTTTCTCCACTTTGTGTCTACAAAGTCACATGCTCCTTAAGACGAACTTCGTATCGAACAATACCGCGTACCTTATCGTTGTTGCGAACAGCTTACGAGAAGAAACTATGCAGGCTTCGCACCACGAACCAAACAGCAGAACGCTTCGAGTTTAGCCGCACCATTCGTCGCATTCAAGATAAGTACTACTTGCCACGATTATCCGTCGACGTCACGCAGTATGTAAGAACATGCCGTGAGTGTCAACGACGAGAGACGCCGCCGATTAGGCCAGCTGGATTTTGAAGCCCTTTCTGTCACTGAAAAAGCAGTTCAAACATTTCGCTATGGATCTCCTCGGCCCTTCCAAACTACAACATCGTGCAACAAGTTGATCATCCTAGCGAGCAACTAACTGACCTTGCTGAACTGAAGCAAAAGCGCTGCCAAAAGATACTACGGTTAAAGTCGCAAAGTGTTGGCCAAGCATGCCGTTCCGCGCCACAGCGCCACAGAAGTTCTGATCACGGATATGGGAACAGTATTTACGGCTGAGCTCACCGAAGTCACTCAAAATTTCAGCCACTCAACCGACCGGTGAACTTCTGCGGTCTTCCGCAGACCATTGAACTTCCGAGTTTTTAAATGACGTTTTTAGCCTCATTGGCTCAAGGTTTTGCTTTGCTTGATCGTCGGCACGTCTGGCGATGATTTAAGAATCAGATTAAGCTCTGATCCAGGCTAGGCTGATCTGATCTGCTCGCGCCGCTGGTGGAAGGTGATCAAGACGAAGACGTCCAAGGCATAGCGCGAGTGTGTGTTGCAGTTTGGCGCTAGGCCTGACCGGCTGAGGTGATAGCATAATGCCCTCGTGCAGTGGCCAGCAAAGGTGGTCTGTTCGCGCCTCCGCTGGTTTGAGACCTACTCGCGGCAATATTTATTTTCTTCCTGTATATATAGGGTATTGCTCTTCTAGGTTTTGCTATACGTCACCTTCAAAGCCAATATTCACATAAACTTGCTCTTGTCCTTGCTTAAAGAGATAAACATGCGGCCCTAATGTTATATGAAACTGATTCGCATTCGCCTATTGGCCCTCCACTTTCCGCGATAGCCACCTACTGGGTCCATCCCGTGCCAACCAACCTCAGGTTGCGCAGTCCTCCTCCCGTTTCAGAACTTCCTCCGCCTACATTAGGCTCCTTCTGGTTTCTTACCGTGGCATCCACCTCTTGGCCTGTCTCTCCTGTCTTGCACAAGTGGGAAGAGAGATTTGTATCTCTCCACTTCGCATCTGCCGATCCTTGCAGCTGGCAGCTGATGCACGCAAAACTACCACTCCTGCTCTCGCTACTTCTTCATGGTATGGGTTTTAATACTAAAGTAGTAAAATTACCATCCGTCCCAGCCTCCTATTTATGAAAGATCTATCTCTAAGAGGTGTTCGTCAGCAGGAATTCTGCACAGCTTCTGTATACAGCTTCAGAGCTTTGCAGCGTTATGCGATTCAAAGCAAAACGTCCAGTGTAATTATTCGTACAAATAAAGGACTAGGTGTTTCCGCATGGTTTGTAATTTAGGGCATCGCTTATAAGTGTCAGAGGCAGGAGTGCCTCAATACCTCGCTTTGGATTTCATCTAAATAAAATTCAAGTTTAGGCAATGGGCGTGTAGCTAACATGAAAATCATAGTAGCCATTTTGTTTAGAGAAACACAACTTTCAGCTCCGCCCGCTTTAATTGTTTTTCGTGCGGCTTTAAATAAGAAGAAATAAGCCTGCGTTTTGTAAGTTTGTTTCCTTTTTTCTCTTAACAAAAATAAAAATGTGCGTGGGACTGGATGCGCATACGGCGCGCCTTATTTCAGTCGTTCAACCCTGTATCACACAGTTAAAAGGTTCTTAGAATAAACCTTCTCTACCGCCTTCGAATTTCGGGGAGAAAAAAACAGAGATGTTAGTTTCTTGTCACGCACAACCAGGTTGTAAAAAAAGTGAACTAGATTGTGTATCGAATTCTTGGTTACGTACAGTCCTATGAACAATCCTGAACACGTCTAAAACTCTACGTGTGTTCTTATCTACCAAACAAATTTCATTCTCTTTGTATCTTGGGAAATTTGGTAAAAGCACACTTCCTTGATTTACAGGCACAAAGAGGCCAAGGATTGCATCTGCCATCAGTGGAATATATGGCATTTTTTATGCCAACCACACAGAAAAATGCTTTGTTGTCGGCTTAAAGGGCATCGGAGGTAAGAAATTGCAGCCGTCGTGTGTTAACGCAAACTACACGAGAATTGGAATATTGTGCAAATATTTCTAAGCCGCTGTGTCCTTTACGCGCTCTTGTTGTGGAAGCGTACGTCATCATATTAACGTCGCCACATTGGCATTCATTTATATTTTCATTCTTTTGTGGTGTATTGTATTTCGCTGCTAAGAAACGTCATAACAAAAGGCTGCTAAAAAAAATTGCCTATTTGCACGAACACGTTCTTGCATGAAACTCAACTAGGTGGTTGGTATAGCCGCGCAGATGTTTGCATGTCGTCGTGGCTGTCACGAACGTGGCTTTTTGGCGCACCTGGGAGCATTTCTTGGATTGTTGCCAACACACGCGCTGATATCATTGCGAAGTTTTAGAAAACGGGAGAATGAACCCCGTGTGACCCTCTAATTTTGAAGTAATATCGTCATGTCCACAGAACCGAGGCATGAGTACTTCGCACATGAACCTGAAGCTCCTAAGTTTGCAAAAACCGTGTTCAAAATTTACGTTAATGACTTCTTTTCAATTCTGAGAACAGTACACACAATCCATATGAGTTTGAAAGCAACATTCTAATGAGTAAACCACGAGCAAGTTTTTGCGTTGTTTGTGAATTTGTGCTAAATTAAATAAATGAAACAGCAAACCGATCAGCTTTGCTGGCGCGAGAGCAGTACGCTGTCAATTTAGCCGAACACGAATCGTGTCAAATTGCACCACATTGTCACGCTGTCTATTGCACTTCGTCTTATTCAACTAATACTGCAACCAAACTAGTATTACCGCTTTGAGCTATGTGGCGGTACTGACAGGGAGATGTGCGCTGCATGCGTTGTGGTGGACAACTTTGCGGCAAAAAAATGATAATAGAGCAATACGCATTTGCGTTGACAACACTGCTGCAGAAGCGCGGCACACGAGCATAAGCCGCTGGCGTAGGTTGCGTGAATCGGCATTGGCAATGAAGAAGTTGAAGACGCACATGACTGGCTTCATAAATGAGATGAGCAGCCTAAGCAGGACTTTGCTACGGCAATGAAGAAATTATAAAATAAGTAAAGGCAGTAAAGAAGGCTGGCACAAAAAGAGAACCAGAATGGATGTAAAGTGAACTACCGTTACTAGCATTCTTTATATTATCTACACCATCATTAACAAAATACGAAATTAAAGAGAGGAGCCTGCTTGGGAGAAATGGGCAAAGTAATAAACAAGAGCGGAATATCCCGATAAAAGTATTAGAAATAATATTGCTGGAGCCTTGGACTAAAAAGAGGAATTTTGGAAGCTACAGGAAAGAGAGAAGTGACAGAGGTGATCGAGTAGTGAGACACGGCTTTGAGGGAAGAAGGATCTCTCTATTAAGTAATAATAATTGGATTTGTATCAAGGAAAAACCTGAGGCCCCCAGATAGATCGTATCAAAGAAAGCCAGCAACTTTTGGAAAGCAAAAGAAAATGAACTGATTCGAGAGAAGCATAGAAGCACATAAATGTCAACAAAAATAAATGAAACAAAGCAGCAGGTGACTCAAAATAACAGTAGAAAAAAACTTAAAGGTGATGTTAACCCTATGGCTTATTTAGCGGTACATAACATTTAGCCTCTTATCAGGATGGATGTCATTGGATACAAGCGCAATTGTTTGTGGAAGGAATTATTTGTTTGGAATATTTGGATGGATACAAGCGCAATTGTTTGTTGTGCCGCGGCAACAGTGCGGCCAATAAACTGTAAAAGATGTTCGAGAGTCTAGAATGCTCTATGTTGTTTCTTGCAGCGTTAGGTTGGTTCGTTCCTGAGAAATATGGCGTCAGTGAAACCCTCAGCGCAGCCCCTCGCAGGGTACCATCAGTAAAAATACACTTCTGGGCAACCCCCAGTTATACCTTGTCAAGCACTTCCGAACCCTGCCCGAGCCACTTAGCACCTCCCAGCATATCCCGCCTACGAGCCGAGCGGTCTAACCCGTAGGCCTGCGCTGCGGCTGCGCAGTGGTTACACCGTTACCGGTTACTGGCTCTTTCTACAGCTTTGTACCATTGGCTATGACATCTGCAAGCCCACTCCGGGCACCCAGAGGTGAAGCTAATTTTTGGGGCACGTACTGATAAAAATTCACATTCGAGAGAGAGAAGGCCCTTAGCTCTCAGATTCTCCCACACAGCTTCCAGCGCCTTAATATTACTCCAATTGAGGTGAGAACGCTTGAATTCCTTATTGCAGTATATGTCTTTACGTCTGTTAGCCGCAAACCCAAGTCTAACTTATTTATCTTGGATGCACCATAAATGGCTTTAGCTGAATTATTATGATATAACCGCTAGAACTAGTCCTTACAATGAGGCGCAAGACACTTAAAAACGTCCGTCAGTAGTTTTTTGTTTCAGTTCACTCTCGTTTTTTTCAATTTTCGCCATGGTTTTAGTGCGCATTTACGCCGTCATCAACGCCGACAAAGAATCTTGTACACCGTATGTACTTATGAACAGTCTTGTTACGTTGCCTAGCAGCCCAATTTGCTACCCGAGCTTGCTCGAGACTAGGGAAAGCTCGGGAAGTAACTCTGGGTGAGCTCGGGTAAGTTTGGAGGAGGCACGCGGCAGTTGCCCAACATGTTCCTCGGGAAGACCAACATAGGCCGCACAATCCCTACCGATGGCTGTGATTGAAGCAGCCGCCTGCTAGTGCAATAGCGCATCTCTTAATCGCTGCACCATAGCACTGGTAGTGCTATGAGGGCTCGTCACCATCTGTTAATGTTAAGTAGATGATGATCAAGTCTGCATATATGGGCATTATCACATAAAGATATCGCGTTTTTTCCTTCAGGCAGAGCTTAAGCGCCCCGTCCATTTGAAAAATGAACACCTACTTTCGCATGTCTACTAGGTTTAACTCCGTTAAACTGCGACGAATTTTTATTTTTACACATTAAGTCTCCGCTTTCAGTAGTTCCGTCATTTTCACAGCGTAGTGGATCCAATACAATGGTGACCTTACCCTTAACAGCCAGTAAGATGGCAATGTTCTCGACATTTTGTAGGCTGTTGATGGATTTTCTCCCTGCGGATGGTAAATACAAACTTGGTCTTGAGAGTTTTGAAAGTTCTCGAATCACGCGCGTGAGTACTTCATTTGCATGGGAGGTTCACATTTGCGCACTGCTCTCTCGACGCCCCTCGCCATCGCGGCTACATTTGGTGCTCGCCCGAGCTTCAGAAAAATGAAAGACAATTTTTGCCTGAATTCTATAAACGAGCGAGAGTAGAAATGCATGACCATCGCATCAGAGCCAACCACATTAGAAGACACGGCACGAGCAGTGCGCGTCCATCGACGCCACGCGGTTGTTTGCGTGATTCCGATGCCGATGGCTCTCTCGCCCGTCGGGAGAGAGGACGGCAAAGTGTGCCGGCAACGCGGTGTCAGCTGGAGTATCGGCCAACCGGGAGGGCTAGGAGAGCAGACTACGTTGTGCGCTGGCGGCACCATCGGCATTGATGGCACAAGTTCACAAACGTCGTGACCATCCCAAGATCTTGCTCGGGGTTTACCCATCGGAATGGGGCTTTTGCACTAATACAATTGGCAGCTGCAGTCGCTCAGCTCACCAGCGCTCAGCTCTTCTAAAGAAAGTTTGAAAGCTCCATTTTGTCGCGGGAGGAGGGGGGGGGGGGGGGATCCTTCCTCTGGAGCAGCGTAGGAATCCTAAATTTCGGGTCGTTTCTCTCGCGTCGCCTGCGCCGAGCTGTTCGCTTGCAGTAGCACCTCTGGGAGATGGAAGCGGAAATTATGCTTGAGGTAGCGGTAAATAAAGAACAGTTCGTTTTCGTGACGCTTGTTGGTGGCTTTTGTTTCCAGTATGTGCGCCCGCAGAAGACGCTTTTCGGCGTGCGAGACCAGTTGCCTGCCGCATGGCGGCCGGAGCAGGAGTGAGAGCTTAAATTTGTTTCCGTAGGGATAACGCCCCAAAGCGACTCAGGCTATGAGGGACGCCGCAGTGGAGGGCTCCGAATAATTTGCATCACCTGGGATTCTTTAAATTGCACAGACATGGCACAGCACAGGAGCCTCTAGCATTTTGCCTCCATCGATATGTAACAGCCGCGGCCGAGTTGGCACACGTGCCTTTCGGGTCAGCGGCCGAGCACCATAACCGCAGCACCACCGCAGTAAATATGGAGGTATCGTATCTTTGAGATAAGCTATGGGGTTTTGCACAAAAAGTTCAACTGAGGATGGCACTGGAAGGAATCCAGTCTGGTTTCTGATGTGTGGGACTATCTGATTCTTCTTGTTTTCATTTAACTGCACTTAGCTCTGAATAACACGTAGTCTAAAGTTCAGTGGAAAGTCGTCTGGCAAGGAAAAAACATTTATCTCTGTAAAACACTCCCAAATATGTCTTTCGTAACCCCATTCCACTTCTACATCATTACTTTCAGCGGCAGAAATTGTTAACAATACATTAAAATTTATTCATGTCTCACTGGGCGTACTTCTTTACACAAAGAAAGCTTTTGTTCAAGCTCAAATTTTAGTGCTGCAAATCTTGGTTCTCAGCCCTCAATTTTCATCCATATTTTGAGGCGACTACCCCAGTTCCCTTCTGCACGTAAGGCCACATTTAGAAGCCCCTGACACAGCGTTTAATATAGCACATACGTCCCTAAAAGACGCCGAAGTCATTGCAAATAACGAACCGCAGAACACAATGAAATGGTTTAGAAATAGCAAGTTTGTACCTGATATGGAAAAAACTAGGTTAACAGTTTTCATGTCCAACAGGTAGCATGGGCCTCAAACATGCGCACTAGTGAGCGGAGAAATTCTCCTCCGTATAGTAGATGCCTGCAAGTGTATAGGAATAACCTCTCTCTTAGCGAAACTACTACGTGTACAATATAATTTGAAATTTGAAATTTGAAATTTATTCCACAACAAAAAGATGCTGCGAGGAGGACAGGAGAAAAGCTGTGTGAACAGCTTGAAAAGCCCTGACCCCCCAACACACGGGGTAGGACAGAAGCGTGCAGCAAGAGAACACAGTCGGATATGGCAACATCGTTGAAAACGTTAGTATAAAACAGGCAAGAAGAACTAGAAAATCATATCACAGCATTATACAAACAATAAACGCAGTTCTTTTGGTGATATATCTGATATGTCAATGTTAGCATCCTTTATCATGTGATTCAGAAGTGTAGGCAATTTAAATTTTATCATTTGATTTCCATAATTGGTTCTGCATTTTGGAACATACCACATCTCAGGATGGCGCACATTATAAGCAGAAATGTTTTTCTCTAGCCTTGCTAGGCTAGTAATGGCATCATTATTTTTTATTAAACGGAGTTTATATAAGCGGCACAGTCTGTGATCGTTCATCGATGGAACTTGTATTATGTGGTACTTCTTGAATAGGCCTGCTGTGTGAAAGCGATATGGAACTTTACAGGCGAGGCGTAAAGCCCTTTTTTGCAAGACGGTATGTTTGCTAATGTTTCCAGCTGTTGTTGTTGCCCATACAGAAAACGCGTAATTTAATAAAGAGGAAAATAAAGAGTTATATATGAGCATGTTAACAGGTATGGGAAAATTGTAGCAGTAACGGCGCATAACGCCAGCTGTCCTAGATAGCTTACCAACGATATAGTTTACGTGATCACCCCATGTCATGTTTTCTGAGAAATACACGCCCAGTGATTTAAAGCTCGTTACCACTTCAATTTCAGTGTTATTTAAAAAAATAGAAGGTCGCTGGACATGTGTCTGTCGGGGGTGAAATAAAATAGCCTTCGTTTTATTAAAGTTTAGCTTTAGGCAGTTAATTTGAGCCCAGGCATTAATCTCGGACAACGTTCTATTCGCTCGGATACCTAGATCAACACACGATTTGCCTGAAAAGAATAAACTTGTGTCGTCAGCATAGATTATATAATGTGCCGTTTCATCAACGCGAACTATCTCGTTAATATAAAGAATGAAAAGAAATGGTCCCAGGATGCTCCCCTGTGGGACACCTGTTTTGATTGACTTTGATGTGGAGTGTTTTCCTTCAATGACGACAAACTGAGTACGGTATTGTAAGTAAGACGCAATTAATTGGCGATATATATATATATATATATATATATATATCATTTAGAAATAGTTTGCATTCTAGTTGTAAAATAGTTTGAATGCAGTAAGAATATCCTGTAAATATGTTCCTAAAATGTCATGTTTGATATTGTAATATACTGCAATAATTTTTAAAAAATATTTCACTTCAAGCATGCTTCAAGCACATTTTAAATTCGTGAAAAATACTTATATGCGACTTTAGTGCATTGTCCATGTAATAGAAGTGTACATTCCTAAGTATAGAATTAAATCGTCACAAAGTACACTTCAATTCGAACAAACGGACAGTCCTTGGAAACATATTTGCAGCAGACCTCAAGCTGCCGTAGAACAATCTAGTACTCGAAATCGCGTTTCCTTTCGGCAATCTATTTAATGTGTGCTTTCGTAAATGCGAAATTATTTCGCCCAAATTATACTTCAATTCAAACAAGCAGGCAATCCGCGTAAACATAATTGCAGCACACTTTGAGCTTCCGTGGAACAATCTGGTGCTCGAAATCAGGTTTCGGAGAACAGTGAAAAATGTCCCTTTTCTGTAGTCCCCGTCGCTTTGGCTCAGTGATTTTCGTGCTCGGCGGCTGACCGGAAAGACTGGGGCACAATTCCGCCGCGGCGGTCGCATTTAGATGGAGTCGAAAGGTTAGAAGTCTTTGTAGTGTGCGATGTTAGTGCACGTAAAAGAACCACAGGTGATCAAAATTACCCGAAGCTTCCACTACGCCGTCCTTCATATAGTCTCAGTCGACTTGGAACGTTAATCCCCATAAACGAAACTAAACCTCTCATGAAGTCCTTTCTTTTATGGTAACTTGGGAGAGTAAGACAATCACCACTTATTTGCATTACGTGTGAATAAGATTATAGCGTTATACCGACAAGGATGCCTAGGCTGCCTCCATGCCCGAACATGCCAGTGAAAAGGACCCCGACTAGCAAGGCCGAGCGGACCCTATAGACGCCCCTGTATTCGTTGGTTGACAGTTCGCGCCCGGCAGATGGCGCGTCCATAGGCAACCATTCTGCACAGGAGTAGTGTCGTTCGTTTCGGAATAGGTGGGATAGAACCGCTGCCATCTACGAGAGCTAGTATGGAGCAGCGTCTGTGTCGCTTTCAGACGCCTCCTAGAGACTCCGACCCATTTGTCCAACGGGCTACGCGATGGCATTCCGTGGACACGCTGGCAGCGCTGCAAGACGCTGTCGCGTTCTGCTCTTACCGGGGAAGCTTAAGCATCCTCAATTTTCTCCAGTTTAAGTTGCGTTGAGGAGACCTCGCAATGTGATATACCTGTTAATTTTTTTTTATTGACAGCAACGCCGAGTTTTCTATCGTATGGGCTGCTTATGTATATAGCCGAGTCAGTCATTAGTTCTACTGTTGACAATTTCGTTCAGTCTTGTCCGGTAAAGCTGACTAGTAGACCTTTTTTATGTCACCGTCAATATAGTTTTAATGCATTAAATGTACTTTTGTCTCATGTAATGCATTGAATGTATACCTTAGTATATTTTTAATGTATAAGAAGTATTCTAAGCGGCAAAAGTTCTATTTTTGACATGTTTGCAAGAATGTTTAAAATGTTACTCCCAGCAAACTTAACATTCGCAATGAAATTTAAGCGTAGGGACAATAAAACAGAAAATTGAAATTAAATTTATACAATATATTCGAAATGCATTTTTAGCACAACCTTGTTTCCCTAAGGGAAGCTTCGCCATTTCGTCTGATGCTTCTCTCCCTGCACATCTTTCAGCTACGATCAGTAATCATCCCGCATCTGCTCAAAAAGAATAATCTTCGAAGTACTTCATGCGTTCAGAAGGTTCCATAAAACCTCTTTAGCCTTTCATATCCCAGAGTGATGGGCTCATAGAAGCCATCCCGTCAATGACCGTCTTTGTCGCGGTGAAGAGATTGTTCAGGTGTGACGCTCAAACCCCTTGACCCGTCGCCATGATTTACTATAACCTGCACCCGGGCCGATCGCTTTCGTCCGTGGAGAAAAATGTGTAGGCACAGTGCGCGGCCTTCGCCTTCATCTGTAAATATTTATCGCCGTCGCACATCTCCGTCTTCGTAGAGGTGGCCGCCATACTTGCGATGGCAATAAACCTCGCTCCGTCCTCAGTCACGCAGTATATATTTTCTTGCATACTGGAAACATCCGCCACCTAATATCAGTCTCGTCTTGTACCATGTGTCGCACTGTCTCAAGCATGGTTTTCGCTGACGAAAAGAAGGCAAGTTGTCGACTGTAGAATTCGCTCTACGCGAGTCATCATTAGTTTGAGCGCTGGCCCCCAAAAAATCGCACGACCTTTTGTTATGTTTCTGCTCTGTTAAAAACGTCCAGCTCACAAATTATTATTTTGCTTGTGATTCGATAAGCGAACACAATTATCAGTATTAATTTCAGCGGCACACAACACATTTCAGTACGCTCAGTTCTAACGAACTTAGTGTAGACGCCTTATTTCAAAGTTACTTTGTCACTTCCAAAGTCAGTGTGGCCAAAATTCATGGAGATCTCCTCTTAGTTGACTGCCAGGCAATTATTCTGCTATCGCCTCCACCTAGTTTGGGTACATTAGGTCACAAGTCCGCCCAAGAAGCGACTTTAGAAGCGCTCAGTTTGCTGTTCGAGGGCCATCACCACCAGGACACATCTTTTGCAGATGCTTGAACGTTAGCATGACACATGGCCCCTAAGATAGAATATATCACCCAGTCATCGCCGCTGCTGCTTCAGGAGCCGCAAGCCCCGAAAGATTGCATTTCAAGCCAGAACAAGATGTTAAGAATTTTCACGCCTGTTTTACTGAGGGCGACGATAAACCCTTGCAAAGACGTTAGTAAGCTATGAACGAGTTCTCACTGCAATGCACTGCAATGCGATCTACGAAGCCGGCATGACGAGGTAAAATACATTTAAGCTCCTGAAGGCGTTGTCGAGCATAATTTTCAACTAAGAGGAAAAACTCCCGCTCTAGTTTTGCTTGCTCGAGCGCCAACATAGAAAAAATGATGCGCCCTTATCGTCTTCCCGATCGAGCACTTACTCGAGAAAAAAACTTCCTATTCCTGATGAGAGACATCAAATAGCAGCTCTTTCTTAGGATATTGGACGGCCCGCATAAGAATGCGGCACGATTAGACAATTAAGCGTCCACCATCATAAACACCTTAAACGCACTGCTTTGCCGGTGTCTAAAGCCTTGGAAGTCTGACATGTTAACAACCAACAGATCATATTTACCATCAGCAGTGACTTCCAGGAAAATCACCAGGCATCGTTCGAGATGAATTGCGCCGAATTCTGCTGTCCGCAATGCCATTTCACCTTTTTACACTTCTGTGCATCATACGCGTTATAGTGCAGCGAGTCTTTGCTGACCACAGAGAACGACGACTGCAAGTGAACTTGCTGCCATGACTTACCTCCGCTGTGCTACATAGCCAAAGCTATATATTAAGCGTGCGCCAAGAGCCCTATGTGTGTGCGATCTGAGAATGTACACCCATCCTCCCACGCATGGTTACGCGGGATCAACGGCTCAATGCCGTCTTTTGAGAAGCCCTCACCCATGCCGTCTCCTATCCGTTGATTGTATCTAACACTGCCGCCTCATCCGGCACTGCCTGTACCAAAAAATGGACTTCGGTGACCACTTCTGGCATGCACTGCCACCATGCTGTGGTCTACTATGTGATTGCCGACTACTTATTTCAAATGAATTACGTGTTCTGTCGATAATCTAGACCTCCTTCAGTTGCATGGTGTGCATCGCCATGCAGAAACTGCATCGGCGCAGTACGCATGAGCTCTCAAAGCCCTCGTAGTTGAAAGTGAACAAAATAATGTCTGGGATTGGGGTGAACGTTCACACGAACGCCGAAGATCATCCAGCGATAACGGTGCATGTTGTGAGGCCAGACGAATATGATCCTGTCCTGTGAGCGATTATCAGAATATGATGCTGCATATTAAAAGCTGTAGCAACACTTCCGACATACAATTCCACATCACCATCATTAAAAGCCTGATTACACCCACTGCGGGACAAAGGCCTCTCGCATGTCTGTCCAATTAACCCTGTCCTTTGCCAGCTGTGCCCACCCTGTGCCTGCGAACTTCTTTATCTCATTCGTCCACCTAACCTTCTGCTAACCCCTGCTACGCTTGACTTCTCTTGGAATCCACTCCGTTGCCCTTAAGGACCAGCGGTGGTCTTGCTTTCGAATCACATGCCCTGCCGAAGCCCAATTCTTCCTCTTGATTTCGACAAGGACGTCATTAACACACGTTTGTTCCCTCACCCACTCTGGCCGCTTCCGGTCTGCTAACGTTACACCTATCGTTTTCTTTTCGTGGCTCGCTGTGTTGTCCTTAACTTAAGCTGATCCCTTTTCGTTTCCCTCTAAGTTCTTGCCGTTACGGTAAGATACAGCTGTTTCACACTTTTCTCTTGAGGGATATTAGTAAATTGCCGTTCATGATCTGAGAGAGTCTGCGATATGCGCACCACCACATTCTTATCCTTCTAGTTATCTCCCTCTCATCATCCAGATCACCTCTCACTACCTGCCCTAAGTGGACGTATTCCTTTACACTTCCAGCACCTCGCTGCCAGTTGGGAACTGCTGTTTCCTTGCTAGACTGTTTTTACTTTGGTTTTCTGCATGTTAATTTTTAGACCCACTGTTCTGATCTCTCTGTCTAACTCAAATATCATGATTTCCAGTTCATCTCCTGAGTGGCTCAGCAAGGCAATGCAATCAGCGAAGCGCAGAATATCTAGGTATTATTCATTGACTCTTATCCCCAACTTTTCCCAATTGAGGCCTCGGAATAGCTCCTGTAAGCATGCGCTACGGTGTCTATCGTTTTAGCTCTGATTACAGTGGCTACTGTATAGATTTGTGTAGAACTCTTCGGCTAATTTAACTATCTTATCCATATTGCTAATGACATTGCCCTCGCTGTCTTTTAACGCATGCATCTAGTTTCTACCTATGATAGCCGCAATTCTGGGCACCAGAGGAAAAAAAAATACACCATCAGTGGATCCTAATAGTATCCTTCTTCACTGTATAATACATACATCACTGTCGCTCTGGAAGAAGCAAGCAATAGTCCCGAAGAAGATTATGACCAATCACAGGGCACTCACAAAGAATTAATATGACGGGAGCCTGCCACTTCTTTCCAGGGGCGCGATATCTGGATTACCTTGGCTACAGGAAATGTTCAATAAATCTAACATAATATTTCTATTACAATATGACATTCAATATAGTTGAAAAACCATGCGGAGTTATTGCTGGGCCGAGGATTCAAACCGCAAGAGGCATAAGAGAGTACGAGAATACACAATCCTCGGACCTTCTTGCTGAAAACATCAACGCCTCCAACTTGGCTCAATCAGCGGCTCTTTGGAATAAATGGCCTGCATGAGCGACAAATTGGGGTTCTTCGTATTGTTAACAGAATCCACTTACCCAAACTATCCAGTCTACCATCGATAGAAACTGAGTACTGCTGCAGCAGAGACAGAAGCTTTTGTGGAGCCTAGTTAAATGTTAGTGTTTTTCCACCTCTCGAAAAGTGCACCAGATTTTCTCTTCCAAGAATTAAATTACAGTCGATAAAGACTCGTGAACCTCCGCTACAGCCACGTACATTGTGTAGACGTGAGAAAGAAAAATGAATAATTTAAGCTCGAATAACGTACGTTCATTGCCACAGATCTGCGAAACCCTAAACCTAGTTGTTAACACTAGGCACTTCTCGCCCATGGATTTACTGATCTAGTTTTGGTACAGCCGCTGCGGTGGCTGAGTGGTTATGGCGATCGGCTGCCGGCCCGAAAGACGCGGGTTAGTTCCAGGCCGCGGCGGTCGAATTTCGATGGAGGCAAAATATCTAGAGGCCCGTGTACTGTGCGATGTAAGCGCACGTTAAAGAACCCCAGGTGGTCGAAATTTCCGGAGCCCTTCACTACGGCGTCCCCCATAGCTTGAGTTGCTTTGGGACGTTAAACCCCTACAAACTAAACCAGATTTGGTACATCGAAGTAAACGAAAGGCATCGAGAAAGCGGCCGTCTTCACTCCAGGTGGCCTGTTTGCTCGAGGGTGCCCGCATGTGTCCTCGCGTTGGGTTACTACTTTTTTCTATGTTTTTAGGGGGTAAGCCGCTGACTTTCACATCTATGGCATTGTACACACAACTTTGACTTTCCCCTTCCTACTAAGTTAAACATACAACTTGCGAGGTCGAAATGGGTTTGCGACGAAAATCGGTGGGCTACTGCTCACCCATTTTGGACCCAGCAAACCATGTTATTGGCCAGCAGCGGCCACTTTCACTGTAGTAAGCTTTTTCGCTACCTAGGGAAAGGCATGCCTTCACCCCAGTTTTACATCGTTCTATGTAATCAACCTTCCAGCATGTAACGGACAATGGGTAGCGGGGCGTAAGTTACTAATCTGTCCCGCATACTTTGAGGACATCGTATTCTTAGTCTTTAATTTTGACAATCATTCAAAAAAAACAGCCGACAGTGCTGGAGGAAATTAAGTCGCCGGGGCCAACCCTGCAGCCAGACAAGCGCCACTCTGTTAACGCGGAGCTGATGTCACTCAGCCACACCGGAAACAAATGGGGAGGAGATATATGTCGATATTGGCTTACAATTAAAAAACTATCCTTCAGCGGTCCCCATAACAACAGGATTGAACGATATTCCTCTCGCCGGCATATCAATTTTTGGTCCATTGCCTTCAGCGCAGCCTGCGCTGATGACACTAAGTCCTGGAAAATCATGAAACCAAACCCCAAATCTTCACTGAAAAAAAAAGTTTTACAGCCTTCATCAACGATACTAAGCAGTATTTTCGTCAACATAGGCTCTTCTGGGCAATGGCCAAGCGCTCAAACGTTGCAAAATGAGGAATACAAATGGTTTCTTACCCGAGTTTAGTGCAATAGAGACGTAAAAGAAATTCTTCGTGACAGCATCCAAAAAGACTCTAAAAGATCTTTGTGGTCATTGTTGTTATTGCGACCGTAGTATCTTGTGTTTCTCTGTCTATTTTATTGTCCTGAAAACAATAAGAAGTAGTTTTCTTCTCTTGCGGATATAAACACAGGTTTATATTGCATATAATAGGAGCTTCTCTAGGCCGAGAAGTTTAAAAGCTGGTATTCTAAATATGTCTTCTTAACGGACAACGAAAATGCCAATTAGATGGCGTGTGACGGCTCATTGAAATTTGTCCTTAAGAAATGTGGTGATTGCTTGGCTCCAGATATGTTCAACAGAATCGTAGGCATCAACTTTGCAGGGCAAGAAGTCGTACACTTGCTAGGTTAACCCCAAGACGGTAATCGTGTTTTCAGCAAACTTCTATGATCAAGTACATACAATCACGGCCATGCTCGGTGCTGCTTTGCACCTTGGATGAGAACAGCAGCGTTAAATTACAATATGCCTTTAGAGGACGACAGAAGACGAGTGCTTACACTGATATGTCTTGCCTAGTATGTTATTCTTTATGCTGTCCCAGTCATTAATGCAAACGAACCCATACCGCAGTTGTTGCTAGTTCGCTGGCATCATTTAAAAAGAAAGTAACTTTTTCGGTTCTCAGAGATTACAAACGCGCACCCATCTCTTTTTATATTTATTTGTTATGAGCTGCGGTGCTCCTCTAGTAGCCGGATAAGACGATAGGCGCAATATTCTTCACAAATCTAAGTAAATTAAGTTGAGCAAGAAAGGTTACCTACCATGAAGTATTCAGCTTTTGCAAGTGGTTGGAAGCAACTCTGGAACGTCTGCACAGGTCATCGTTGCGCATTTTAATCAGAAAACATTTCTTGTCTCATTGGTGGCGTGTACTACATGGTCTCGTTAGAAAAGCCTGT
The DNA here is from genome assembly GCA_030143305.2 of Amblyomma americanum. Taxonomy (NCBI): domain Eukaryota; kingdom Metazoa; phylum Arthropoda; class Arachnida; order Ixodida; family Ixodidae; genus Amblyomma; species Amblyomma americanum. The sequence goes on along the minus strand of JARKHS020036502.1, from coordinate 24,843 downwards.
CGGTAGAGCGTGTGCTCAGATATGTCCGCACAAAAATAATCATTCGGAAAAGCAAATTCACCAACATTGCAGTTGCAACCCAGGCCCTGTGTGTGCCATGCGGGCACTCAACGCACGCCCAGAGATGTGTCGCTGGTTTAAGCGTGATAGAGGGGCACAAAGTTAACGCGTTGTGGTGAGTATGACGGTAAAGTGTGTTGTAGATGTGTACTTATGTTAGACAACGATGGCTTGCAAAAAAAAAGCTGCTGACGTCATCCAAAGGTCACGTGGTAAGTGACACTTGGCAGCAAAGACTTGTAAAAAAAAATTCCTGACGCTCAAACGAAAATGATCGCGCATTTTTGGAATGCAGCAGACTGCAGTCCTCTACAAACTTACATATGCAAACTTTAACCGATGGTCTAAACTTTCTCATTTTGACTCTCCGGAATGGCACGGAGCACAGCTTCGATTTTACTTATTTCATTAAGGAGCTTGAAAAAGCTCCCGTCTGGGTGCGCATAGCTAATCATATACTTAAGCTTCTGTAGTCCTGCAAACGTAAGTACTACATGTGCTCTTTGCGCCAATGTAGGCAATTTAAAAATGCAGAACTACGTCTTATATACGTGTTACTTCTGTGTTACATACATCTCTCCAGTTGAGGCAGAACAGCTAATTTTAGATTTTTCTGTGGTGTTAGGGGGCCTGGTGACACCTTGCGTCGTTTCTATTCTACTGATCGGACCTTTCAAATGAAAATGGGGAGCTGAGTAGGGACATGTAGGTGTATATTAGCTTTTGCGTGAAAATATGCAACAATCTTCTTACCTGCAAATAAGACTGCATTAGCGACGACTAGAAGCCGTGAGCTGGAAGCTGATCGCCTACCGCAAGGTATTGCGAAACCTGGCAAATAGGAACCCTAACTGTAAGGGATCGGTGATGCCCGGGGTCATTAGGACCTTTCGCCCGGTCTCGGCACCCCGCCGCTGCAGTCCAGTTGAACCCCCCCCCCCCGGAACGAGAGGTGGCGCCGGGACGCGTTGAAAAGAAGCGCCCTTCTTAGAATCAATCAGCGTCGGGCAGCGGCGGCCGCGCGCTTTTTTCTTGCCCTAGAGGGCTGTTTCGCGCCAGATGTGCAAGGAGCAGTAAGAGCTGTGGCACTGACAGAGCCACTCCAGACCTGCGGTCCCCTTGTTTTGACAGACACCAGACGCAACGCGACCTTGGACGAATGACTTGTTTGGAACATTTTGCAAAGTGGCAGTCCTTTTAAGTAGGAAGGCAACAAAAATTATGAATGATCGGCGACGGCGCAGATAGCCGATCTCTTGCGATGGCACCAGAGCCCGAGAACATTGATCGTTAGCAGTTCTCGAGAAACGGGCGGGTGTAAGGAAACGCCGCCAAACGAAACGGATGCGGGCACTTCTTAAAAGTCAGTGACGGCCAGATTTGAGATTACCCGCTGACCGGATGTCGGTGAGGCATTAGCTAGCCGGTAGGCCCGGTGTAGCTAAGCCGCCTAGAAACTCGGGAGCGAGCTTGCAGTTGCTCATAGCGGGAGCGCCCCGTTGGAGCCCGATAACAGTCCTAGTTGCGGGATGGCGCCGAGGTTGATGGGCCTCTGGGAAACCGATCGCAGGTGCTGGGACGTTTGTGTGTTTGCTTTTGCTTTTCTGTAGGAAAGAGTGTTTTGGTAATACTGATAAAGCTATCGGGCGAGGCACGCAACCCAGTAGATTAATAGTTTTGTGCCGCCCTTCTGAGAAAATGTTTTTTAAGGTGAATTTCATGCCCATTTTTGTCTTCTGTACTTTAGGGAGAGAGTTATGCACCTTACGTAAATTGCAGGGTGGGCCATCTACTTGATTAGCCTAGCATGTTAATAGTTTTACATGATTAGATGCTACTGGATGTGGGCCGAGTCATTCGGTCTTTAAAACCGGGCCGCGGAGCCCGGGAAAAGGGCTCTGGGCTATGTTCAGATGTAACGCATCTTCGGCTATGCCGAGTAGGCGCCTCTCTTAGTGTTAGGAAGTTGCACCTTTTGTTTTTAACCTTTTTGTCACTTAAATAGTCTCCAGTGCATCGGCTTGTGTGTAATGTAAATTTTTGTATATAAAACTTCGAGTCGTACTTCCTTATGACTGCATCTTAATTCGTCGGAAGACTGTCTGACAGGGCACCCCTCTGCGAAGAAGACCTTCAGTCAGTAAAATCAACGAACAGTCCCTGACGGGGCACTGCTGGTGCAAGGAAGATGAATAATCAAGCAGGCCACCAACCTTACTCTAACAGCTTCAGTCACAACTGATAGAAGCGCTCAGACAAGCATAGAAGTTGCGGGGTAAACACAAGGCATTCGCAGTAAATTACACACCTTATTATCATCGGAGACGCATACTAATCAGGAAGGAAAGAGTATCAGTACATATTAGGCAACCATTCGGAATTTATTCCGCGAGAAAAACCTACGATTGAGCAAATGATTGAGGCGAAATATGTACCTAAGCTACTTTAAAGGCATGCGCGATGCTTCCAGCGCGCATCTTCTAACCTTCAAAAACGTGTTGTTCAGGTTGAGAACTATTTCATGGAAAAGCCTGGTTATGGTTCGACAATTAACGTAACACAAATACATTTTGGCGCAAAAATAGAAAAAAAATCTGCTGATGTGGGCATAATGGCTGAATCCACTCGTATGAGAAACGTTTATTTTCGCGTGGATTATGTGTGTGTTATACGTTAGGCGCAAACGCTGTAGAACTCAAGTACTAAGTGTACAAATTTTGCTTCTGAAAGCGATATCATTACTATGCTTTTTTTCAGACAACGAGAGCTGCGCCCTCTGGGTCAAACTGAAAAACCTCGATAAGCCTCACTCTTCTTGTATATTTGGATTCAACTCAACGTGCAGTGCGCCTGGGACTCCCGTGTATCACCATAACTCTTCACTGTGCACGTCCAACAAGAATGTGCAGTGAAGTGAGAAGATTGCCTTTTTTATTTTAATGTGGGCATTTGGTTACAAGCCCGTACACTTCTATTAAATTTTTGTAGCGAAAGCTACATTGACCACGAACTCGCAGTTTCGTCGTGCTCGCATTCCCACCGAGGTCGCACCGCACCACGTGAGCAACAGAGTGACGAACCACGTGACAACTAGCCAGACAACCAGACTAACCTGGACTTGCAATCCAGATTAACTAAGGCTAACCAAGCTATTCCTTAGCTTTCGCTACGTATATTGTGGCATAGCCGAGCTAAGCCACAGCCAATTTTTTTTCTTCTCGCATCGCATCAGCGTAAACATGTAAGACAGTGGCGTGAAATGTGAATGCTGCCTTTATTAGTCCATTTTGATCATTTCATGCAAACAAGCTCACAGCTTTCTTATTTTTATGTTGCTGTTTTTTCAATCTTGTAATGTTTTTTTTTAGTTCTGATACCGACGGTTAATCTACGAGTTTTGCAGTCAAAGCGGATAATGCTTCATCACACAAAATCTCTATTATGCGTCGTCGGTGTCTACAAAGAGAACTTGAGGGCGTGAACCGCCGTGCAAGGATAGGGAGCAGTGGAAAGTAAGGGAAAAAAATGGGCTGTCGACATGGGAAATGCTAGGTGTCTGTGATTGCGCGCTTTGTCGTCTTTCCAATCACCAGAGCACTGTGAAAAGCTGCTGCCGGCAGTAAAATACCCTGCCGCTGAACAAGTGCTGTCACTTGAATGGATTGAACGTTAATTAGTTAAGGACGTAAAATGCAGGAGTAATCAACACGAACTACATGCTAACAATCTCTTGTATCTTGCAGAATTTCCTTCGCAGCACGCCTAAGTCACTCGCACAGAACGACGGAGTGCGAGCCATTTCTGAGAATTAAGGAGGAGTGCGTTTACTTGTGCCGCATTTTTGCGTGATTTCGGGCTGTAAATGGCAATAAACAAGCCACATTTAACATTTACTAATTGCAGAGGACGTCTGCGTTGAGCAAGTTTGCGGCGTTTGCGCAAACCAGTTTTCAAGGTGTTCTCTGCTCTTTATGTGGACAGATGTAGACGTACTAATGCAGACGCGTTTCAGCGGGCTGCGAGCCTCTCCAAAAGAACTGAGACACACGAGATTTCATATTGCAGAAAAAACAATATTGTACTCATAAGTACCCTACCTGCAGGATAACAGGACATAGTAAGGTTCGCTAAAAAGCTAAAAGCTTCGTCGAGAAGTTTGGCGAGACGGGCCGTGCACGCCATGGGCATTGTAGCAAGCATCCAGTAACCTTCCAGTCAAATCCCGTCCAGGAATATAGTTGTCACCTATCCCCAGAGAACGCTCGGGCCGAAATAATGGACTAGGCGACAGGTGTACCCTCGCAGACGCACAATTAATGCACCCTACGTGACACAAACACTCACACAAAACTAACTAACAAAACTAACACAAAGCACAAAGAGTACGAATACACATGAACTGGGAACACTTCTCTAAGCGTCTTCTACTAGCGTTCGGCGTTCGTGCTCACTGTTCGCTGCTGATGCAGCGTTGCGCGGGTCCAAAAGCCGGCGTCGAGGTGGCGTTCGAAGTGCTCAGGCTGGCGTCGCTGGCAGCGTCGTTGGCGGCGTAGTACGAGCTCCCGGTTCAAGTGCACGTGGAGGTGATGCTGGTCATGTTGGCGTTGGGGGTACCACCCGGATGGGTGGCAACAGTGCTGGAGGCACCTCTGGCCGTAGCAGGTGGTTGCGTCATTCGTGGACTCCCCGGAACTGGCTCAGGAACGGCAGGAAATCCACGGTGCGACACCATAGAACTCGAGATCACCGGAGCAGTAGCCGGCGTTGCTCTCTTCCAGCCTAGGGGTTCCTGACCTGCCTGAACCTACGCTTCTCTGTTCTTCTTCCTCGTGCCTTGCTCTCCCTCGCGCTTTTATAACCTTGGCGTTGGTACACGTCATCCTTGTAGTCCTCTTCTTCTTCTCTTCTCCACCAATTATATCTTCCCACTTCATTGTATAATTCTTCTTTATCTTCTTTATTCTCTGGTTAATACACTTCATTCTTATCGCCACCCTCGTCGTCTTCTTCAAAACTGTTTCGTTCATACTTCTATTTTAGACTACCCATTATGTGTGACTATAGTTAAACCCTGGACAAGTGCGCAATCTCATCTACTATTGCTTTCAGCACGCAAAAAGGTAGCGCTGGTGCAGCGTTGAAAATGGCGCTTCGGCGTTGTCTCTGTGCAACCGATATGCACCACCTATGCTATTTGAGCAAGAGCCATGGCCCAAAACTTGTGCAACGCACTGACCACAGTAACTAACAATTCCTGCTAAGCTACCGGACAGAATTTTCTAAAAGGTTAGTTGAGTACAAAAAATAAAACACTTCTCTCAATGTCTGCAAATATTTTCAGTGAGCCACAAGGCAACCCATGAAAGCCACTGGGGTCAGTGCTCGTCACAACATATTGCAAGGCACGGTGACGGGAAGCTTATTCTTGTTTTTATTTTGGTTGCGCTGCAGCTCGCATTTCTTGCGAGAACACGCCAAGAAGCAGAGCGGAATAGACGTCACGTTGGTTTTCTATGACGCAGTACAATCATGGATGCTGTAGAAATAGCATCAGCGATATCATGACAGCGACTGTGATAAAACAAGCAAGAAAGGGTAGAAAGTTAGCGACACAACTACCCGTAGCAGACAGATTTCCCGAGATTCCTTATTTTTACTCAGCAAATACACCTTGCTCACAGATCATTAGTTGACTCTTAAAGAGCGTTACTGTCTCAGGTACATATGCGGGCCAGTATAAATTGTTTAATCTAGTTTCTAGGCTGATGCCGGTTTGCGTGCTGCGTGGTGCTAGGAAGTGAGGCCTGTAAAAAAATGGAGGCAAAAGTTGCTACGCAGACCACATGGAGCGTAAACGACAGGCACTTCCAATATTAATGTGATTGCGCAGTACACTGCTGGCGTCTCAACTATCCATTTCGCCTAGATCAGGTCATTTCTTCTGAGCCGAAATTGCTCAAGAAACCTGCACCATAGCTAAGCGAGAAAGTTTCTAGTTTAATGTGCAAAGCAGCCACCAGTTGTTCTCAGTATGGAATACCTTTTTCAAAAGGTGTGGATGGGTTTAAAGAAGAGTACGCAACGAAGATAAATTTTCTGGCGGGAATATTGAAAAAAAATATTGCATAAGGATAAATGAACTAGCACATGCCTCGTAAACATGCTAAAATATTATTTTGGCTTTAGCAGACTGATTTTGTCATGTGGGATTTCTTACGCAGTAATACAAGGAATGACAATACGAAATAAAGTAAACGCTGTAAGCATAGAGATTTCATGTTACTGATGTAATTGAATGGTAAGTGATGCCTTACCATTCGCAATACTTGACTAGGTAGAGCAAACATCATACTTCCATTATTTCTTGAATCAGAACCAGCGACGTGTGGTACTTATGAAGCAGTGCATTGGCGGCAGTAAATCCGTCAGCTACATTGAAAGGACCGCGGTCTGTCAGCTCGTTGCCGGTGGTATCAGAGCCTTGAATGGAGGCCGCACCGCACGGCTGTCTACTCTTTCCTTTCACTATTCTTGCGCATAGCAGTAAAAAAAGAAACAGTTTCCTCCTCGAGACATCTTCGTGGTCTGACTTAAATTGCCATTTTTTACTCCTTCGGATGATTCTCCACGCATCCTTTAAAACTTGTTCTACCGATCTGTGTTCTGCCCCACAACGAGATGCGGGAGATTAGTGCCCGAAAAGTGCCGCAATTTTCCTGAAAGTAATTGCTTAATTACGCCTGTTCTATTAGCAACTGTAGTTATATTATAAAATAAGCTGTGTTCTGACGCCAGCCATAACCTGTGCAACGCCATGAACAATAAGAACCAGCGCACAACTCGATGGGGCAACGGCGACTAGACTTGTAAATATTGACGCAGTTGTTTAATTTCGCGAGATCGCAATTATATAATTAAATATATGGTGACGCCGCTCTTTGGGGTCTTTTGTTTTCTTAAGATATCAGAGATAGTGTGCGGAAAGCTTCAGCAGCAATCCAATCTAGTTTCAAGAACATTTTCGCGCAATTCCAAAGCTTCAAGAACTGCAGTGGACATCTATTTATTGAAGGACTCAATCACAACTGTCACATAATTACAAGTTGTGAAGAGAAGCTTAGGTAAACGCAGTGCAGGTCGCTCCCTCGTTTACTAACAGGGCTCAAACAGCTGTTTACCAGGTTTTAAATCCCTAATCTTCAAGGCACCAACAAGTACCTGTTTGCGCATTGCGCGTTCACCAAGGGCCAGGGGCAGAAGGTCTGGCAACGCTGTAGCAGTCTACTACTAAAGTGAGTCTTGCCAGCTTGACACTTATCTGGTTTAATGTCGACTGCAACTCGTCGTGTGATAACGCGCCACATTTCATCTAGCACCTAAAGTCTAGGGAAGCAATTATTTTTAGGTTACACAATAGAATCAGGTTTTTAGCATACTCTTTTTAGTCAAGCAGCTCAGCGAGAATATTCGTCAAAATAGGTACTCTTGCCGACAGGAGTACAACTTGAGCGAGATTGAATCCTTAGCTGTTTATACCTTACCATATATGACCACATATTTGACCAATACAACAACAATTTTCTAAGCGTATGCAGAAAAAAGGTTTCTGATCTCCAGTACTGTAAATAAATTTACTTATTACCTTGCGCTATAGTCGGCTTCTACTGGACGCAGTGCGCCCATAATTAACAGACAATTATATTAGAGTGCGTAAACAGAAGTTCGAATGCCCCTCTCCCTGGAAAGACAAGACACTCTAGAAACATTTAAAAAGTTATCACTCTCCCGGTAATGAGATTATCGCTTGAATATATGGCCAATTGACACGGAGGGTATCTTAAATAAAAAATGACGTTTCTCTTGGATCATAAAGTCTTAGACATCCAGTCTCTTTTCATTGTTTACTTCACAGATATGCTTACAACACCGTCCCCTGTCCCCTTCCACATAACGTTTATTCACGCGCGCCCCAGTGGTTATGTAATCAACTAAATTTAGCTTTACTTGTCCCATTATGAAAAAATCCATCGGCGTGTGTTAAATTGTGTACACGCACATGGCACCGAAAATCCTAGAGATTGCAGGAAAAATAGGGCGACATGCAGAAAATAACACGTACAGAGCAAGCCGAGCACCGGCATTTAAGATAATTATATAAACGTCGTTTTTCTATACAAAACCCCCCTAGCTAACTTCAATGTGGCGCCGGGTTTCCCGACAACATTCGTAATAAAATTGTGGCGCAACCGTTCAGTACAGCGCTCTGGATGGTGTCTCACGATTTCTCGTTCCATATAGCTTACATGTGCTAGTAAATATGGAGGCTAGTTTGCGTCAGGTATTTGAACCGACAACATATGCGCCTTTTGCATGCCTTTCCAGGCTCTTTACCCTTGAGGCACGGTTGACGCGTGCAGTGGGGTGGAAGACAGTTACTGCGCATTTCCTTTCCTGAAAAGACAATTGTTCCATTCCATTCCAAGAACTTTTATTTCCATCAGAAATGGAGACCCCCCACTCCCTACCCCTGGCGCCCAGGCCTAGGGGCAGGGGCCGGGGCCTCCACGACTAGATGCAGGCAAAGAGTTGCTGTCTCTTCGCGGCCTCTACCGCCAGATGGATGGGTTTCCTCTGCATGGCGGGGTCCGCGCTTTGCAGAAGGGTCTCCCAGGCTTCTCTACTATTTATTCCTTCATTGACCCCTGGGGAGTGTGTGCATTGCCAGATTATGTGGTCGAGGGTCCCCCTCTCCCTGCATTCCTTACATTTATCATCTATGTCTTCGTCTTTCAGGACGTGTGATGCCCATACCGGATTTATGTAGTTTCCTGCTTGTAATCTGCGCCAAGTTGTTGCCTCTCTGTTTCCGAGCTCTTTGTCCGGTGGAGGGGCAGTTCTTCGCTGTAATCTGTAGTTTTCTATTATCTCCGTGTATGTCTGTAGTCTCTCGTCAAGCTCCTTGCAATCGGGCGGCTCTGCTCTTGCCCGGAGGTAATCTCGGGCTAAGAGGTGCACCGCCTCGTTGCCTGGAACTGACGTGTGAGCTGGTGCCCATATGAGGCTAATTTTCCTATCAATTTTCCTTCCAACTAGTATTCGCACCGCTTCTGGTGCTATTCTGCCCCTTCCGTAATTGTAGATGGCTGTTTTGCTGTCGCTTATTATGTAACTTGCCTTGGTGCCTACGCAAGCAAGCGCTATTGCTACTTCTTCCGCTACCTCTGGATTGCGGCTGCGTATTGTTGCTGCCGAGATTGCTTTACCTTGGCCATCTACTACCGAGGCTACTGCTGCTCCCAGTTTGCCGCTCGCCGCATCTGTGTATGCCACTGTCTCGCTGTTTACTTAGCTGAAGCGTTTGACTAGTGCTTCAGCTCTTTTTTCCCTCCTTTCCTTATTGAAGGTGGGATGCATGTTCTTGGGAAGCGGGTCAATCCTCAGCTGCTCCCTCATTTTCCTTAGAATATCCTGTTTCTTTTGCATGCCTCTATCAGTCTGCAGTCCCACCATGCTTAGAATGGCCCTGCCTGTGTACGTTTGGCTGAGTCTTTCCTGCTGGGCGGTCCTTACTGCTTCGGCTATTTCTTTCCATGTATTATGGATTCCCACTGCTAGGAGTCTTTCGGTGGAGGTGCTTATGGGTATTCCGAGTGCTCGTTTGTAGCATCTCCTGATTATTGAGTCCAATTTATCTCTTTCTGAGGCCCGGATGTTTAGATATGGTGTAGCGTAGCTGAGTCGGCTGATGACGTACGCTTGTACCAGCTTAACTAGGCTCCTTTCCTTTAGCCCTCTTCCATTGAGAGCTATACTTCTGAATATCCCAGTAATCTGTGCTGCGTAGCCTTCCAATTTCTTTATGGTTTCGTCGTTGTATCCGTTACTTTGAATGAAAAGACCTAATATTCATATTTTGTCTACTTTGGGTACTGGTTTGTTTCCGACCATGATGTTGAGATCGCTGTCTTTTTTCAGCCTTAATGATTTGGTGTTGCACATTAAGAGTTCTGATTTTTCTGGTGAGCAGGCAAGCCCCCTAGCTGCTACGTACTCTACCACTGTATCTGCAGCCGTTTGCAGCTTGTTCTCTATTTCTGCGTCGCTACCTTTGTTTATCCAGACGTTTATGTCGTCAGCATACATGCTGAAATTTAGGTTTTTTATTCTCCCAAGTTTAGCTGGGAGACCCCTCATTGCCAGATTGAAGAGGAGTGGGGAGAGTACCGATCATTGTGGGGTACCTCTGTTTCCCAGCTCTATTTCTTCCGATTCGAAATCTTGGTATCTTATCTTTGCCGTCCTCTCTGTCAGGAAGTTCTCTATATAATTGTAGGTTCTGCCTCCTACGCCTATTTCCTGAAGCTCTGTCAGGATTGCCTCGTGTTTGACATTGTCAAAAGCTTTCTTGAGGTCTAGACCTAGGATTGCTTTTATATCTCTCGATCGCGAGTCTATGATGTCGTGCTGGGGTCTCAACATCACATCCTGGGTGCTTAGGCCCGGCCGGAATCCGACCATCTCATTCGGCCATAGTTCATTATCTTCCATGAATCGGGTTAGTCTCGTTTGGATTACATGTTCCATTAGTTTCCCTACACACGATGTGAGGGAAATCGACCTGGGGTTCTCAAGCTAAGGGGGCTTGCCCGGTTTGGGGATTAGTATGATGCTAGCTTCTTTCCATTGTTTCGGAAGTTCACCAATTATATCACAAGCGTGACGCAGCCGTTCCTCGTGGACCGTTGCGGGTGGTGACATACGATTTTTCATTAAATATAGCTTATGAATCCTAGGTTGGAGGATATCTCGCGACATGTATTTGATCCAAGTTTTCGAATGTTTCCTCGGAACTTTGCGGATTTAGCGTTTGTAGGACCGGTGGTGGTAGCAGTAAACTTTTATTGATATGAAGGCCTAAAAAACATTACGCAGCAGTCATGCGGGCGGCCTTCAGGCTGCCTGCTGTGGCGTTCAGGCTGTGCCTAGTCGCGAAGTCCTCGTCCCCGGTCACCAGCAGAAGTTGGAGATCCGACTCGGCGCTGGACAAAGCAGCCCCCAACTGCAGCGGACTGGTTAGATGCCAAGAGGCAGGGGGCAAGTGTGCTGCACAGGAGAATAAGATATGAGCGTAGCCGGCTCTAGAGCTGCTGCATAAGCGGCAGGCCAGGGAGTGGAATAGGCGCTCCGAAATGCGTCTTCGTTTCATTACTCAGAGCGCAACGTGCGTCGAAGTCAACGCTCTCATTGGGACCCAAATGCGTTTGCTTTCACAGCACTTAAATATTCTTATGTGCCCCCTGAGTTTTTAACGCAACAGCGTTAAAGGTCCCATTCTCCGTAAAATCAGATGTCGGCGTTGTCGCTGCCGACGCCGGTGCTGTGAGCGAAACATCACTAGCATGACACTGGCAGGTGGCGCCCAGAGAGCAACCTAGGAGGCAGGTGGACCACCTAAGTCACGTGAACTTGAGATGTCATCAAAACCTGCCCACTGGATTGTGAGAGAACTGCCCACCATTGCAGGTGGCAGTTAAATTAATGATTGGTCCTTCAGGAACAGCAACGTAGGCTGCACAAGGCCCACCGCTGGGAGCACCTGCCATCGGCACATCGCTTAACTGCTGCACCACTGCGACGAGAGGGGCATGTACTCCCAGGGATCTATGAGTGTAAAGTAGAGAATGCCCATCTGAATATAAGTGAATCAAATCATTACGCTATCACACCCTACCCTTGACGTGGAGCTTACGTGTCCCCTACAAATTTTTTATGCATCTGTGGTACATTATTATCATATCAGCCTGACTACACCCACTGCAGGGCAAAGGCCTCTCCCATGTCTCTCCAATTAACCCTGTACTTTGCCAGCTGCGCCCACCCTATGCATCCGAACTTCTTAATCTCATCCGCCCATAAACTTTTTGCCGCCTCCAGCTACGATTGTGTTCTCTTGGAATCCACTCCCTTACCCTTAATGACCAGCGGTTGTCTTGCCTTCGCATCATAAGCCCTACTCAAGCCCATTTCTTCCTCTTGATCTCGACTAGGATGTCATTAACACGCGTTTGTTTCCTCACCCACTCTGCCCGCTTCCGGTCTCTTAACGTTACACCTATGATTTTTCTTTCCATGACTCTCTGCGTTGTCCTTAACTTAAGCTGGACACTTTTCGTTAGCCTCCACGTTTCTGCCCCGTAGGTGAGTACCGGAAGGATATAGCTGCGGTACACATTTCTCTTGAGAGGTATTAGTAAACTGCTATTGTTTATCTGAGAGCACCAGCCATATGCGCTCCACGCAGTTCTCTTCCTTCTAGTTGATCCCTTTCATGATCCGAATCAGCTGTCACTTCCTGTCCAAAGTATACGTATTACATTACCAATTTCAGCACCTCGCTTCCAATTGTCAATTGCTATTCCCTTGCCAGACTGTTGAAAATTACTTTGGCTTTCTGCTTGTTAATTTTTAGACGCACCGTTCTGCTCTGCCTGCCTAAATCATTGATCATGTTTGCAATTGATCTCCTCAGTGACTCAGCATGGCAATGTCGTCAGCGAATCGCAGATTATTTGATTAGATTTCACTTTTATTCAACATAAGGTGATGTTATGTGCAAAGGGAAAAAGCCAAAAACGCTTGTCTAGCCCAGTGCACCTATTCTGTTATAGCAGGGGTGGCAAATATTATGTTACGCAACATGAATACATACATCGATAAAAATACAGAGAGAGCGCGCAATGGAAGATTACACAGCATATATAAGCCACTCGAAGAGATTACGTATACAGGAGCAAAAAAAGGAAAACAATACCGCTTACAGTCGTATTTGCATTCTCCATTAACTCTTATCCCCAACTGTTCCCGATTCAGGCCTCAGAATACCTCTTGTGAAAAGGTGGTGAATAGCATTGCCGAGACCGTGTCTCTGTTCCTGATGCCCTTCCTTGTTGGAATTTTATTGCTGACATTATGGAGGACTATGGCGCAGCTGCTATATATATATATATATATATATATATATATATATATATATATATATATATATATCTTCTAATATTTTATATTAGGCTCTTCTACACGCTGATTCTGCAAAGCCTCTGACTGCTGAGGTTTGCACTAAGTTGAATGCTTTATCGTAATCAATGAAGGCTATTTATAGGGGTTGGTTATATTCTGAGCATTTCTCTATCACCTCTCTGATAGTGTGAATATGATCCATTGTAGGATATTCTTTACAAAAGCCTGCCTGTTTATTTGGTTGATTAAAGTCCAAGGTTTCCCTGACTCTATCACGTAATACCAGAGTAAATACCTTGTAGGCAACGGACAGTAAGCTGATCGGTCTGTAATTTTAAAAGCGTTAACTCTTACTCATCACGTTCCGAGATTTCTTGAGGCTGTTACCAACCTGTGATCACAACTCCACCTGGGGCAGCCACTTAATAATAATAACTGGCTTTTTGGGGAAAGGAAAAGGCGCAGTTTCTGTCCCATATATCGTTGGACAACGGAACAGCTCCGTAAGGGAAGGGATATAAAGGAGGGAGTGAAAGAAGAAAAGAAGAAAAAGGTCACGTTTCGGGATTTCGTGGGGTCTGCTACTACCCTGAGATCAGAGAGTCATCTGTGGCTGCAAGTAGAAAACCGCACATCTCGCATTCATACTTGTAGCTCTATCTATAGCATTGTAGAAACAACCACCTGCCGCCTGCCGATGATAACGTCAGGGTCGAATATGATGGATAGAGGTAGAACTATGTTAGTATGACGTCAGGGGACGAAATAGCGACATATTTTCGGTTTCTGGAATGCAAGACGCGACCATTCAAACTGGTCGTGCCCTCCCGTATTTGCCCCCTTCCCCCCAGTATGACGTCAGGGGACGAAAAGGTGGCATAGTTTCAGTTTCTCGAATCCAAGTTGGCGGCCATTAAAATTTGTTGTGCCCTCCCGTCTCTTCTCCCTCATACCCTCCACCCAGAATGACGTCTGGGGACAAAATGGCGGCATTGTTTCGTTTTCAAGAATTCAAGATGGCGGCCATTAAAATCAGTAATGATAGGTCCGTAATGATAGCTGTCAGATTATAGTTCATTGTATGAACATTAAGATCTACTTCCTCAGTTAAAGCTGAGTGTCTGTTCTGCTGCGTTATCCTGAATTCCTCTATTTTCTCTCCTGCTGCTACCCAGGCAGCACAACAGCATTAGTCGCACGTTGGGCTATCATTGGCAAAAATTGGCGCGAACATCGGTGCTGCACTGGCATTTACGCTGAGCGCTACCATTCTGATACATTGGCCCTACTTTCAAGCCAATTTAGGGCAACGTACGGCCGATCAAGGGGCCAACGTAGGCCTGGCGTTCGTTCTGCGACATGGTCCAGTAAAGGTCTCAGATTCGCATCCAGATTTCGAACATCGGCATCCAGGTTTCGAATATTTGCATCCAGCCTTCTATCATTGGTATCCAGCCGTCGAACATTGGTATCCGGCTTTCGAACAATGACATCCAGCTTTCTGCAACATGGGCCAGTAAAGGCTCTCGGACTGGCATCCAACTTTCAAACATTGGTACCCAGCTTTCGAATAGAGGTATCCAGCTTTCGAACCATGGCATTCAGTTTTTGAGCAATAGTATCCAGCTTTCGAACACCGGCACATGCAAACCCGGCTGCTGGTTACTGACCAGCATTTTCGATTTTGTCTTCGAAAGTAACCAGGCTGCATGGCTGGCTTCTTGCTTGGAGTGACAAATATGTGTAGGGTAAGAACCCTAGGATGTCCTCACAATCCAACACTCGTCTTTAGGGAAGGACTGCCCTATACAACGGAGATGCAAACCTTGCACTCTGGTTACTTTTCGCAAACAAGGTACTATTACACCTACCAGCCCGCAGGAAGGCAAGCAAAAAAAGAGCCAACCAAAAGTATTAAAAAAAGATCTTTATTCAAAGCAGCTGTGAGGCGCTTGAGGAGGTGTGCCTATAGGCAGGGCTCGGGCAGGGGTCAGGGACTGGAGTGGGGCCCTGGGTTGAACTTGTGTTAGGGGGGGAGGGGGGGTGCTGGGCAGAGCTTGGGGTGGGTTTCATTTATTTTCATGTTTGCTGCATGCCGATGATTCAGGTAGGACAACACAGCTCGGCAATCTGCTGTAGCGCGGCTAAGAGATCCGTAAATTGCTTGACGAAGCAGTCCTCCTGTGAACTCATCAGTCATATCTGAAGTAATCGTTGCACTCTTCTTTCAAAAGTACTTTTCCACTGCACTCAAATTCCTTGTCCAACTTTTGCACGATAACCTCACAATGCGTCCAGCCTGCAAAGAGAGGCATGATGTCATAATGAACCTAAATATGGCCGTCACAGGTCAAAAACAGGAATGATTAAATAACACTGACATTTGTGAGGCACATTCGGCGCGAAAACACTCGACACACATTTTACAGCATAATTTGTACAACTAGCACCGCATTTTTCGTAAAAAGTGAAATTTAATTTTCCTTCTCCCAAATTGGTGATTTTTAGTTAATTGCGCCGTTTCGCAATTCCAGTAAGATATTCAGTGTGAAAAAAACAAAGTAATGTAACATTGAAAGGAAGTAAATGATTTTTTTTTGTTTTATTATCACAACTACGTATCTTTAAATTGAGAGCGCATATTTTATTCAGGTAAAGATGCACAGGCTGTGGCATCTCCTCCATATGAACGTCAAAACAGCAGTTTTGAAGAAAGCTTGTTTGTTTGGATGGGGTTAAAAATAAATACGCTGGACGAAGAAAACTCAGAACACCTTCGTTTTTTTTTTAAATCCAACAGTTTATCTTAGTCGCTTCTAACGCATGAAATAAAGATTCAAAACTGACTTGAAAACCACACAAAACACCCGTCGGAAAGTCCACAGTAATGTCTTTTTTTTTCATTGAGAGCTAACTTGGCAAAAGCTTTTGCCTTAAATTGCGGATTCTCCATTGCATCTGCAAGTCTGTTAACCACAGAGAAAGAGCGCAGAAGTAGTACACATATCCTTACCGACTGGTCTGCAGTGGAACACAAAACAGTTTGATTCCTATCCTGCATAAGCTGTACATGACAAACGTATACCTGAATGAATTGGATAAAAGGTAAAAAGAATTCAAACCCGCTGTTCGACAAAGTAGTGAATGTTTGGTGAATTCATTGCACCAAAGACGAAAAATAAAATTCTTACCATTCGGACCGATCTGCACTGCGCATGACGTCAAGCCAGACATTTGGCAGTGAGAGTAGTTACAGAGATGTCGTCCTCGTACTTTGTCTCGTTCTCTTTTCTTGCCGGAAAAAATAAAGCAGCATGCAGGCAGAGCAACACTTACTCCAAAAATCACATTGATTTCCGAACGTATCTCAATATAAAATATTTGTAGTACTCACAAGTAAGGTATTGCAGGCCAGGGTAGTGAACCGCGTCGGAGCTCTCATATAGTATCGGATGTGGGTTTTCGCTTGCGCAGACTACGAACGGAGCCAGCTCGAGTGTGCATGCTCTTTCGTAGCGTTGGCTGTGCGGTTGGGCGCCGCCGTGCCAGGCAAGCCAAGAATCGTCCGATCAAGAATGTGTCATGGCGATGCATCGCGCTGTGACGAATGGCAGGGGAGACGACGGTTATGGGAGGGAGGGGCAGCAAGGAGGGGAGTCATTTTCTTCTACACAGCTTTTGTGGTCCCAAAAAAAAGTTTCGAGCTGAAAGGTAGAGAAAAAAAAAATCTTGGGGAGGCAACAAACGACGCAGCGCGTACCTGCGCATGGAAGAACCAGCTAGGAAAAAGTGAGTAAAAAAAAGCGCTTCGGCGGAAGGGGGGGGGGGGGGGGGTAGCGCTGCCTTCAAAAAGGGCACGTCCGGGAGATGAGTTCGGGAGATAGGAGACTTCAAAAGAGAGAGGGTAGGGGGCCGAAACATGTGAAAGTGGCTTGGAATTCTCCGAGAATGAGTCATAAACAGTTTTAAAGGTAAGGGTAGGGAAAACGTGTAAGCGTCAAAGTATTCTTGCAAAGCCTGTGGAGAAGCAACATGTCCGGCGACCGAAAACTTTGAAGCGAAAAATGTGGAGCTCAAGATGCAGTTCGCCAAAACGACTTCAGACACTCGCGCATTCTGTGGGACCGTGTGTTAGTTCAGGATTGCCTAAATGATATCATGAAATAACAAAAACATAAAACAATAAATTAAATCTTATGCAAGCAAATTCGCACTCTTTCATAGTATTACATACGGGACATGTGGCAAACAAGCTAGGTTAACATGCGTCTAACACCATTTGTCAGTAGATTTATTCGCTGGTCGTCGAAGAATCCTCCAACGTTTCGTTGGTGTGGAAAGTTCACACAAAAAGCTAAAAGAAACAATATCGTGTTGAACTGTGGCTCGCAACTATTTCCGATGCTTTTCATCAATAAAGATAATATTCGAAAGAAAAAAAATTAATTTGCGTGCAAATAAGTAAAGACGTCTGCAAAAGCTACAGCCCTCATCGCAAATTTATTATTTATTTATTATTTGGTCATACTGTTAACCCTTCATGAGGGTCGTTACAGGGAGGGGACAAAAACAAATACATTTCATAAGCACTTCAATAAGCAATCACGAATCAGAATTCAAACTTTGTACTCCATTTCTCAAAAACATATCGACACCTAGCTCAAATTGTTGCACGTTCGCACTCTCCACAACATCACTTGGCAGTTTGTTCCATAATTCGATAACATCAGGAAAAAAGGAATACCGGTATACATCCGTACGTGCGTTAATAGGTTGTAGTACCCTGCTGTGGTTTTTTCGGGAACCACGTTTTAGAGGCGCTTTCACATAATGTTCTTCATTTATTTTTAATGCTCCTTGCATTATCTGGAAAAAAAGTTTGAGTCGATGTTTTATCCTTCTAATTTCCAGCGTTTCCAGTTCACACTGCTGCATCATCTCTGTAACCGAGTCAGTACGGCGATACTTGGAGCATATAAAACGTGCTGAAATGCGCTGAATCCTTTCCGCCTTCTTGTTTAAGCATTTTTGGTGTGGGCTCCACACAGCATTCGCATATTCCAGAACTGGTCGTATAAACGTTTTATAGGCGACCAATTTAATTTCTTTAGTCGCATCTGGTAGTTTTCTACTAAGAAAGCAGAGCTTTTGGTAAGCTCTTGAATAGATATTATCAATGTGAAAACTCCAGTCTAGATTTTGCGTCACTGTCACCCCTAAGTATCGGAAACTCTGTACCTCGACCAAGGCATTTTCTCCTATATTATATTCAAATCTGATAAGGTTCTGTTTTTTACTTACTTGAGTGTATGTGGATTTTTTGAAGTTAATTACCATGCCGCAACTTTGGCACCACGAATTTAATGATTGTAGGCATCTATTTAGTTCAATCTGATCTTCAGCGCAGGCTAAACGCGAGTAAATTAAGCAGTCATCGGCAAACAGTTTAATTTTTACGGGCGGAACAACGTTAGAAGGAATATCATTAATAAACAATAAAAACAATAGCGGGCCTAAAACAGACCCCTGCGGCACTCCTGACACAACTGCACACTCCCCCGACTCACTGTTACCGATTCTAACCTTTTGGTAACGATTCATTAAATATGCCTGAATCCACAATACTATAGTTTCACTAATTCCTGAATCCACAATACTATAGTTTCACTAATTCCTAGGCTTCTCAATTTGGAGAGTAATTTATGATGTACAACTTTATCAAATGCCTTCGCAAAGTCTATACACACAATATCTATCTGTTGGCATTCATCTATAGCTTTACAAAGGTCATGTACAGTTTCGATTAACTGTGTCACAGTCGAAAGGCCAGATCGGAAACCGTGCTGAACGGGGCATAATAAATCGTTTTTGTCTAAAAAATACAGAATAAGTTTTGCTATTGCATGCTCTAGGACTTTACAGCACACAGAAGTCAGCGAGACTGGTCTATAATTGTTTGCACATAGCCTATTGCCACCTTTAAATATCGGAATGACGGTGGCAGCGCGCCAGTCCTGAGGTACTGAATGATCTCGCAAAGATTTTTCAAATAAAAGCTGCAAATAATACGACATCCATTCAGCGTACCGTTGAAGAAATGCCGACGGTATTTCATCTGGGCCACACGATTTTTTTGCGTCCAACGTAAGCAAATGCTGGAACACGCCCTCCCTTTTAATGCCTAGGTCTTCCATTGGGTATTGTATTGCGCAGTCTAATGGATCATCGTCTGCATCACATCTATCCTTGGTAAAAACTGATTGGAAGAAATGATTAAGTACGTTTGCAATATCTTTTTTTTCTGTCACGACTACGTCGCCATCCACTATCTGTTCTATTGCATTCTTTCTATCTGTGAAGTATCGCCAAAACTTTTGTGGCGAGCATTTGAGGAAGTTTGTAAGCGTTTTATTGAAGAACGTTTTCTTCGACTCCAGCAAAGCAGATTTTAACGTTTGTTTGGTTATTGAAAGTTCTATTGCCCTGCTTTTTTTCTTCCTTAGTCTTTTTATCTTACGCTTAAGGTGTATGATGTGCCTAGTTATCCATGGATTTCTTTGCTTTGATTTCTTTATACGTGTGGGTACAAAATGATCTATGCAGTATTTGATTATCCCTTTAAGACGGTTCCATAGTTCTTCTACACTTTCGCGGTTGGATGCTATTTCAAATTCATTAAACTGTTCTTCCAAAACGTCTAGGATAGACGTGTCATTCGCACGGCCATAATCCTTAACATGCATCACGACATATGCTTGCTTACAGATTCTTGTGTGCAGCGGTACATTCAAGCAAACCATCTTATGATCCGATAAACCATTTTCAACTGATACAGTATAGTCAGGTATTCTACCGGATATGAAAACCAAGTCCAACAATGACTGGGACTTTGGTGTAACTCTTGTGAAGTCTTTAACTATTTGCCTAAGGTTATGTGAAAACATAATCTGCATCATTTTATTGGCGCTCCTTATTTCTACATTACCCGCTGATAGACTTTCCCAATCAATATGCGGCAAATTAAAGTCACCAGCCATTATTAGTCTTGTGTTTTCATTTACATGGGAGCTAAGGAATTCATTCAAGCTATCCAAAAATTCTGGCGGAGTGGCTGGTGGTCTATACACAGTCCCTAATATATACCACATGTCTGCACAGCTGATCTTGCACCAAACCGTTTCAGGGAGACTGCAATCAAGAGCGACTGCGTTTATAGTGCTTTTCACAACTATAGCCACGCCACCACCTCTAGAATCCCTGTCGCATCTAAACACCTTGTAGTCAGGAGGAAAAATACTACTGTCACTAATTGCACTATGTAACCATGTCTCAGTCAACATCAATACATCAGGGTTTTGAGAAATTAGAAGATACTCTAAATCACTTACTTTATTTGCGATACTGCGGGCGTTTACAAGTAGAATTCTGAGCTATGACCGAGAAGAATCGCTATCCGTGTCAGAAGCCTTCTCTGAAGTTTTCAACTGAATCAATGCCTGGCTAGCAGTTTTTCCCCTCTTTTTGAATCGAAGAACCTTATCTTGCTCCGTACGGAACAGACACCATTACGCAACATTACGCAACAAAACAATAAAATGCACAAAAAACGACATTTTCAAACATTACGATCTGCAGAAAAGGAAGAAAAACCAAATCAGAAAACACGGAGGAAGGCGCAATCACAGGGAACGACGTACAGAAGCGTAGCAATCTCTTACCGCGTGTTAAAACGCCGGCCTAATGCTTCGCGCGTGCGCAACTTATAATTGTAAATTACGAGGCCACTGCTTCGTTTCTGGACGTTGCTAAAATTGCGCACAAAGTCGGCTTAGGGAATGCACTTGCACTAAGTTATTACGTTTGATTTAGTATCTCTATTAAGCAGACACCCACTGCGAAGTGTGGCAGTGAATTCTCTAGAGTGAAGGAAGAAAGCGCTTTTCTCATTAAAAAAATCATGAAGTGAAAGTCATTTGATTTTTTGTAGAAGGAAGCCCTATTGGGCTGGTTTTCAGATACTCGCGCAAGCAGAGCGTGCAAAAACGCTTTAAAATACATAAAGTTCATACAAATAGGCGGGTTATTATGCCCAGAAATTGGACAAAGGCAGCAGCGTGAGCTCTGTCTGTGCACTTCTCAAAAAAGTATTTTTTTTTATTAGCGGCTTGGCTAAGCCATATATAGTAACACGAATCATCACAACTGGGTCATGCCAGCGCATATTCGTTAATTACAAAATTTACCAGAACTTTTCAAAGGAATTTTAGTGGTTAGTTGCAGCCACTTCTAGTTCTCAGTATTAACGATAGAATTCTACAGATCCGTAGTTGTCTGTCTGGATGGTGTCGTCGTCGGCCTTAGGCCCGTTTCACATGCATGCGATTTTCGCCTGCGACACTGCGAACTCCGTCGGTCTGCGACTGGGGAGGGCCGTCGGTCTAGTCGCAGACGGCTTGCGATCGAGTTCCGCCCGGTTGGTATTCAGTCGCAGCATCGGTGTGTTCGCGCAGAGACTGAACAATGGGGAGCGCCGAGACTGCGTGCGACGTGCGGTCACGTGGGAGCTGTTGCCGCGGTGGAAGCGAAACTGTTTATTCTAATCACAACATTGAAATAATGCCCCACATCTAAAAATACACTCGTCATAACATCATCAACACATTTCGTGTAGCGTTTCGGTCGCGTTTAATCATGGATTGGCTTTGCAAACATCAAGAAACCTTGACTGTCCCTTTGACCGAATTCGCTGCGCAGTTGCATGTGAAAGCACTGGCCGAAAATCGCACCGCGGCGTCACCGGCTTGGCCGACTGCTTTTTGTTCTAGTTGCAGCACGTGAAACGGGCCTTATATGCGACAGAGCAGTTCCTCTGTGGCGGAATATGCACACTCGACTGACCACCACCGAAGTCGCCGTCACGTCGTTGCACAACTCAAAATCAGCGAACGAATGAACAAAAGTCGATGGCAGCAGCACACAGCGAGCGAATGCGTTTGGAATCCTTCTCAATGCGTTTGGAAATTGTTGGGAAGCACCTTAGAACACAATTCATCAGCGGCGGAGCCCGCGGCAGACGTCGCCGCGTCGCGCCTCGACGGCGGTGACACGCTCCTACTTTAGTTTCTCCTGTGCGAGAGCTCCCTCTGGCCGGCGCGATCTGCTGAGAGCTTAATTCGGTTTGATTGAGTTTTTTCGTCGTATCTATGCCTCTATCTCCGACTGCGCAGTCGGAAAATATTCGTTGCTTTTCCAACTGCACACATATACCGCGAAAGTGTTCGGTAAGAAAAGGATTAATAAAACTTCAACTCGCCCAAGCGCAGCCCAGAAGCTCAAACGTGTTTTAGCGCGTTCGAAAATTATAAACTATTATAAATAATAAATTATAAAATCAATATTATGCCCAGTATAATGGATGGTGGAATGTTCACCAACAGCTGCCAGTATACTTTAAACACTGGATAAGGGGTGGCAAGCCAAGGCCAATATAGCCAGGTTTCGAAAATGGCTTAGCCAATTCTGGCAGAGAGTGAGAGAACTCTGCCTAACATGGCCCATGATAGCCAGACTTTGAAAATGACTTAGCCAATTCTGGCAAAGAATGGGAGAACTCTGGCTAACATGGCACAACATAGCCATGATGTTTTGATGGCACAGCCAATATCAGATCCTCATTCGCAATCTCTGGGCCTACTTAGGGCCACGCTTTGCCAGTGGCTTCCTAATATTGGCCCGCTGTCGTGTGCTACCTGGGTAGCTCGTTAATGGACTTCCTTTTTACTAGATTCTTCCGTTTCCGCTTTAAATCTAAGCTAATTCACGACCTTACCATTCATACTATGCCAGGTTGAGCGCATAGTATGAAGTCGATTTCATTTATAGTCTCGCCATTGGGGCTCTTCCAGGTCCACTTCCTGTTCTCTCATTTACGGGAGAAGGTATTCATGATCCGTGAATTATTTCCCTGTCTGCGAACTCTACTAATAACTCTCCCCTGTTATTCCTAGAACCTATTCCCCAGTCGCCTGCCGTCTGGTGGACTGCCTGCTTCTTGCCTACCTTCGCATTGAAGTCGACCATCAGTACAATGTACTGTGATTTTGCTTTGATCATTGGCAATTCCACGCCTTCATAGACACTTTCAACGCTCAGGACATCATGGCTGGATGTAGGCGCGTAGGCCTGCACCACCTTTACCTTGTACCTCCTATTGAGCCTAATGACGATAGATGCCATCCTCTCGCTAATACTGTAGAACTCCTCTAAGCTGCTAGCTATATCCTGATTAACGAGGAATCCCACACCTAGGTCTCATCTGTTCGCTAATACACGATAACACAGTATGTGCCCTTCCTTTAGTACTTTATACGCCTCACCTCTCCTCCTAACTTCACTGAGCCCTAAGTGACATCCCATTTAATGCACGCTAGTGCCTCGAATTGAACTGCTAGGCTAGCCTCGCTAGATAAGGCTGTAGAGCTCAACGTTGCCAGATTCAGATTCTAATGGCGGGATGTAAAGAGCCAGAGATTATTAGCACCCTCCGCTTCAGCACAGGTCTGACCACCGCCTTGTCCAGTTGCTCCGCCGCAGCTGGGGACTCAGGGCCGAGGGTTAATTGGTTCACCTGCGCTTTATGGGGCCATATTACATAGGAATGATCTTCACGACATTATCGTTACCACAGCACACTGCGACCCAAATGAAGAGAAGTCGTAAAAGTATTTCTCACGCTGACATCAATTGTCAAATCTCCATGTGGTCGTCGCTGGTTCCGGTAAATAACCACTCTCATTTAGCCGCCGCCGTGGCTGAGCGGTTATGGCGCTCGGCTGCTGGCCCGAAAGACTCGGGTTCGATCCTAGCCGCGGCGGTGGAATTTTGATGGAGACAAATTTCTAGAGGCCCGTGTACTGTGCGATGTCAGTGCACGTTAAAGCACTCTGGTGGCCGAAATTCCCGCAGCCCTTCACTACGGCGTCTCTCATAGCCTTAGTCGCTTTGGGACATTAAACCCCCGTAAACTGAACTTAACTATCACTCTGATTTAATGTGCGGTTAAGTTTTCTGAGCTTATGTTTCTGCGTAGTATTTTTGAATATATTTCTTGTGTTCTATTTCAAGCTTACCTTTTCTGGTTCTGCCCAGTACTTTCGACAGTATTTCTTGAGTATAGATTTTGATGGCTTGAAGTGCATTTTTGCTATCTTTTTGAGCTGTCACTTCGGTTTCGTGATTAGCTACATTTGGTCTAGTCTGTATATTGATACTGCTGCTGTTACCTGCTTTACCTTCCTTACTCAGCACTTCGAATAGGAGATTGTAATGTATTGGGAACAAATGTATTTGCGACAAAGAGAAGACATCGTTGTCCCGCTTCGCTTAGTGGGATATGCTCAAGCCATCTGATGAAGACCGCGGTGCTGCCTACGTTCCGGAAAGCTAATCGTTTTGCAGGCGACTTCCCTCATACTGAGGAAGCTTCGTGGTCCGGTGCACCCAATGCTTCACATTTTTCGGACTGCGTTGGTCAATTAAGAATTATGCATATTGCACCTGTGAACGCGTAATTTTTTTTTCAACGCAGACCTTGTTACATAATTTCTATGTGTTCCATGAAACTGATGATTGACACAACCGAAGCGGATAGATTTTTCATACATTTCATTGGAAACTAGGTTAGCTTTCACTAGGAACACCTTTCAAGAGGAACGTAATTTGTGACGTTGGGTAGCGTCGTTGTCCTTTTTGATTCACGACAGTCAA